>JANIEX010000026.1:0-91633 GCA_027627405.1 Leucocoprinus birnbaumii
CGTTCTCATGAAGCAATTTTGAATAGGATCGCCCGCTACATCGTCTTTCTCCATCCCCTCTTCATCCACGCGTGTATCCTTATTCCGCTCCATTTTTTCTTTCCTGCCATTTGCCAAAAGCAAGTCCCAGCAAAACAATGGGATTATCGCCCCTCGTTCCCCTCAAGCCCCACTTCATTCGCAACCTAATCAGTATCCTCCAATGTCACCTCGCATACCACTAGCACCTGCACACACATCTGCACCTCCCCGTTCACCGGGACTCACGCGGTCTCCGCTCATGGGTGCGCAAGAACTCGAAATTTCACCACCTACGTCTACCTCGAATTTCAAACTGCATCCACCTCCAGTGGCACGACGTCCCGTCCAAGGTTTACCATCAAATGGTGGTGGGCTAGGGCTCGGTGTACGTCGGTCGACACGGCCTGATCAAGACGATGGATGATATGTTCCTCATACGTTGGTTGTACGATTTTTGGTCTGAATAAACTGCGGTACCTTGCGTAAATGCATTCTTCACCTGCTCGTACGGTCATCACGTTCATTGAGGTCACAAACCAGTTTAGTTAAGATTTGCACTAAGTATTTGATGTAAAAACTCACGCTTACTTCGCTAGTTTCCGCCAGAGGAAACACCACAATATACTCAGAGCATACAAACCTGTAGAGATACGGAAACAGGCGGAACCAATGGACTAATAACTATTTGCAACACCGTAAGAACAGCCATAGTGACGGGTGCAAGCACTCCGGATGTGTCACTGGCATGTAAAAAGCTCAAATCAAGGGGTGTGTCTGAAAAGCCAGGACATAGTTCTCTGAGAAAAACGTCTACTGTCTCAAGACACATGAGATGTCAAGATGGCCCAGTGCCTGGGTAGTCGCGGTTAACGTTCAATTAGATGAGGCTTGTTTCCAACCTTCTGCTCAGTGCCGAAGCGCTGACATCAGAAGCTCCGTCGAATTATGTAAGTGTCCGAAGTGCCACGAACAGCACCCACTGGACAGCTTTCTATATAATAGCTATCGTCTGTTGTTGACGGCTCCTGAACGTCCTAGGAAGATCACCATCAGAACACTCTAATCACAATCTGCTGTTCCTGGATGGACCATTTATCTCCTTTATTACCGTTCAAAAGCACGCAGCACCCGCTGGATCAGCAAGTGAACCAATTCGATGCAGGACTCCGTTCCGTGCCAGGTAGGTTGTTGGCTCGATTCCGTCATGAGCACACCTCAGCTAATGTCTAGATCTATTCAGGCGCGGAAATTATTATAACAATACTTCAAAGTCGACGATTTGTTAATAGACTCATCATCGGCCATAATGAGCTTGGCAATGAGGGTTGTCAACGCCTTTTCGAGTTTTTATGTACAAACGAAGGAAGGAGGCATGCTATTCAAGAAATTAGTCTGAACGCAAATAACATCGGAGATGAGGGCCTCCTTGCGATATCACGCTACTTGAAAGGCAACCAACGCGTTCGAGAGCTATTCCTGCAGAATGTGAGAGCCTTCTTTCACCTTCGTTTGATATTTTAACTAAGTCTTCTGTAGAACGAACTCCGTGGTACACCAACAGTCGCAGCTGCGTTCGTAGAGGCAATTAATACCTCGCGGCTGGAAGTCCTTTCAGTGACCACGAACAAGCACCTGTCTGATAGCTTCCTCGCCCACTTCCTACCTTCGCTGGACTCTCCGTACCTTCATGAATTACAACTCTCGGCTATTGGGCTTACATCGTCGTCAGGAAAGCTCATTTCTGCATATCTCTCGTCCCCTCGATGCCGATTGCACGTGTTGAAGTGCAATGGCAATTCCTTGGGTCTTCAGGGCATCAAGCCCATTCTTCGTGTCATGCAAAGCAGGAATTATACTCTGAGGAGTATTGAGCTCTTTGCTAATCAACTTCAAGATGAAGAGACTGAATCAGAAAGCGAAGACTCGTCTGATGAAAACACTAGTGGGAGGACAATCGTGTTGACGAAGAATGACATACAAACTTGGAAGGATTGTGAAGCCCTGGTTAAGAAGATCCTGCTTAGAAATACACATCTCAAACGAGAAGTGAATAAGCAGGCAGTGATCCTATTGCACTACGCCCGCCCTCTTCTATTGGAGGCTAAACGTCGACGAGGTCCAGTAGATCCGAGAGTGTCTTCACAGCCTCCATTGCAGTTGCCTTACGAACCCTGGGGTTACGACTCTGGGTTCTCCAGGTTTTATCCGCCTTTCCAGTTTAGATCCCTTCCACTGGAGCTCCAACATCATATACTATCTTTCCTCTCTCCTTCATTATCCTCGTCTCAGCGTATTCGTGTCCTCGGTTACGCTACAGCTGCAAAGACCCTCCCTTCACTCCTCCCTCCTCTCTCCACCGTGTCCCGCAGTGTACACGTCGGTAACGGACATGGCACTGCCTGCATCCCGGATCCCTCGAGCATTGAGTATGCATTAGGCGGAACAATCTGGCCAGTCAAATCTCATCGCAGCACATTTGATCCCATATGTACACCAGATCGTTGTATGGGTAGTTCCAACTCTCTACTTTGTAGGCGTGAAAAGGAGCGTATTGAGTTTTTGGAGAATGTGGGGTGTGACACATTCGAGTTAGAGCCAGGGGAGGGCCCTCGTTCTGCCCGAGAGATTTTTACTATATCGTTGATTTGATTCGTTGTACATTTAGATACTGTATGATCTATACCCCTTGGCACCGGCAGACTAGTTGATTTTGATTTTCTTGATTTTCTGTGCCTTACAGTGAGCTGCGTCATGTCCAAACAAGCGCATCCAATTGTGATCAGGGGCTTGAAACACCCTCTCCGAAACCACCGCCTTCTCCCGTGGTGCGAGTAATGCACCTTTACCTCGGCAGCAATCCTCGAACACTCTACCTGATAACAGATGAAAAGGATGAGCTTCTAGGACGTCCTCGCCGAGCGCTCCGCTTTCGTCTTGGCAAAGATAGATCGCAAGCAATTGTCGCCCTTCTTCCTACAAGAGAAGTAGATCATAGCAATCTGGTGAAGCTAACAAACAGAACAGTAAAAGGTTGCCTTGGTCTAATAAATGTTGAAAACGGTGCGTAATATCTCTGAAGAGTACGCTATGGCTCTTATGATGTCTAGACATATTTCTTGCCGTCGTGACCAGTGCTGTCGACATTGGGAATACAAGACCTTCTGCACATGAGCCTGAATCAGTGGCAAGAATACACGAAGTCTGCTTCTACAGCTTGACATCCTCAACTTGGGATGATCCCTTGCTCAATGAAGCCCGGTTTGGACCAGAAGCCGTCGACTCGTCATTCAGGGAGACTTACACCAATAATGTTCCCGTCTTTGAGCACCCTTGCATGCCTCTCACTAAGATATTATCATCTGGAACATTCTATTATGCGACAGAGCCGACGTGGGATCTATCTTCGAGACTTTCTGTGCGACTGGGTCGCGACGCCGCATCTTCAAGAGATATCGGGACATTTGATGAACGATTTGTTTGGAACGAATATATCCTCCGCAGTTTGTTGGATTTCCGGGAGAGGTTAGATTTTCATGAGCGCGAGGAAATGGATCGATGCCAATTTCTGGTCCGTAACAATGGGTTATATGCAGTATCAATTGGGAACCTCATATCTGCACCAGATTCTTGCTATTCAAGGATATGTCGGAGTCTTGCAAATGCCGCTTCGTGCTCCGCCGACTGATGGTGCTCCCACCATTGCGACTCTCGCAATAATTTCTCGATTGAGCTGGAAGCGTGCGGGAACCCGGTTTAATACTCGTGGTGTCGACGATGATGGGAATTGTGCAAATTTTGTTGAAGTAGGTGTAACCTAGAATCCTCCCCCGCACCACAGCTGAGGCGCTTTGCTCAGACTGAAACAGTGTTCAGCACCGACCAGCACTGTGTCAGTTATGTACAAGTCAGGGGAAGTGTACCGTGTATGTATCTCAACTTGCTCGATACATTCCTACTCAAGAATGCATTTCAGTGTTTTGGGAACAGCAAGGCCTTCAGACATTCGGGCAACGCATACAGATCACCAGACCTCATGCTTCTCAACCTGCGTTTGAGCGACATTTCGTGCAGTTGATGGAAGAGTATGGGTCGATCCATGTCATCAATCTCCTTGGATCAAAAGAGAACGAAGCGCTGTTGACGAGCTCTTACGCAAGGCATTTATCTGTGGCTCGAAACGCGTTGGGGGATAATTTGGGCCTTACTAGCTTCGATTTCCATCATGCCGTTCGAATAGGCGGTCATGAAAGCGTGATACGGAATCTTCCGTGAGTCTAGAAGTATGCATTTGGCAAAGCTTATGCTCACCAGCCTGTCAGGAGAATGGAAAGCGTCGCCGACAATATCGATAAATTTGGCTTCACTATGTGCGATGCTTCAACAGACGAGATTATCACAGAACAAAAAGGTGTCTTCCGTACAAACTGCCTTGACTGGTAAGTTTGAGCTCGACGCTTCATGCAGGGTATTCACCTGCTTCTTTGGAAAGCCTGGACAGAACAAACTTTGTAGAAGACGTCTTATCTAAAACAACCCTAGAACAATACTTAGGATTAGTTCGCCGGGAGTGGCTAGCATCGATGCAACTATGGACGAATCACCGTGAGCTATGGGCTGAGAATGGAGATGCGCTATCTAGAATATATGCGGGCACTGGCGCCCTTAATACCAGCTTCACGCGGACGGGAAAGCAAACACTTGCCGGTGAGTTTGCTTTACTTGGCTAGCTGAGAAGTGTTGATCGCATTTCCAGGCTTGCTATCTGATGCTACTAAGAGCGTATCGAGAGCGTATATCAATAATTTCCAGGACAGAGGGAAGCAAATTGCTATAGATATGTTTCTTGTGAGTTTTGTCATTGTGATTGGCATATATAGCTGACAAGGATCTTGTCGTTTCAGGGTAATCTCAGCGACCAGAAACAGGTCACTATATTCGATCCAATACATGATACTGTTCGTGTGGCGCTCGATAAAAGGCACGTAGTCTATCCTTCTCCGGGGCATGTGTTTACACTCATTTGAAGGTGGATGGAATATTCTACGATCAAAAAAGTCAATATAATGACGAGTACATGGAATTTGAATGGACGGGTGAGGATTCCTAGCGACTGTGATGGAGGTTTCCTCCCCTCTAACCTCCACTAGATGACCACAGAATCGTTAATTCCTTGGTTATTTCCAAGAGAAGGAACACCAGAGTGCGCGCTTATATCAAATGATTAGCACATTCCTTATAGTCCATAGGCCGGACATGATCGTTCTTGGCTTCCAAGAGATTGTGCCGTTGACTGCCCAGCAAATTGTTCAGACGGACCCAGAAAAGAGGTAAGCACCTCACGATCACTGTCAAGGATTACGCTTTTAACAGTAATTAGGCGACTTTGGGAGAAGAAAGTCATGGAAAACATTGAGCGAAAGCCAAATAGAAAGTCACGATATGTGATACTGCGAAGCGAGCAGGTATGGCGAGTTCTTTGGTGGCTAGGAGTGCATAACCCATTCAAGGTTTCCTAGCTTGTTGGAACTGCGTTATTCGTAATGGTGAAAGAGGAATTGACTTCTGTCATTCGGAACGTAGAAGGCACTTCTCGCAAGGTCTGGTAGATCGTGAAATTCTTGTGGGAAATCTGCTGATAAACCGAATAGACTGGCCTTCGGGGGATGTCCGGAAACAAAGGCGCCGTCGGAATTCGTTTGGATTACTACGACACCAATTTTTGCTTCCTGACAGCACATCTTGCAGCCGGTCATACAAACATCGAGGAACGAAACGCCGACTACCGAACCATTGTGAACGGCCTCCGTTTCCAGAAGGGTAAAACTATTGCGAGTCATGAGTAGGTCGCATATCTGCGAAATTAGATTGCACCCTCCTTAGGCCTTTTCCTCCCAGTAACGTCATTTGGCTTGCCGATACCAATTACCGCATCGATTTGGATAATGCTGCCGTGCGTTCATACGCAGAAGCCGACGACTTTGATCCTCTAGTCGCAGCAGATCAGGTACGATTGTCCCTCTTTAAGGACGGCCACCAGGCTCAAAGTCTCTTTTCACCGCTTAGCTTCGATATGCAATGGACACCGGTCTTGCTTTCACAGGTTATGAGGAGGGACCGCTCCTGTTCCGACCAACTTATCGCTATGATGTAGGGACAGACAATTATGATACAAGCGAGAAGATGCGAATTCCTGCATGGACAGGTAATGTCTTTACGTGTTTCTTGATGATCTCTATTGATTATGTCGTTTCGCTGAGAAGACAGGATTTTGTACCGTGGTCCAGCTCTCGATCTCGCTGTGTATTCCAGATCAGAACTGAGAGGATCTGATCATAGACCAGGTTAGTATAATCTAGCTTTGAATCTCCCTAGCGCTCACGCGACACTTTTTTAACCTAGTATTTGCAATCTTCAGAGCTGACATCCGCATCGTTGACACTGTGAAGAAAGCTGCGCTATCCCAACTCTTACTCGAACACATCGTCAGTACTCAGCCCTACGAGAATTTGGACGAGAAACTCGCCAGTATCTCTTTGCCAGAAGCTGTTGGTGAATGTGGGTCCCCCTGTTTGACGCTTGTTATAAAACAACATATTGACTGCATACATGTCCACCAATCAGTGCCAGATCCTAGTACAGACGACAAAGCCTGGTGGGATACACCGGGTAAGCTGGAGTTGCTTTTCCTTTAGATACTGTTGAGCTGAAAACCCTCATTTTGGCAGATGGCCCTGGCGGTCTCGTCTCAATCGAAGAAATTCATCAAATCGATCTTTCTCGCAAGGGTAACCCATTCGAGTCACCGCTGGATTCTCCATTATCAGCATCACCCACTACTTCCGACGAAGAATTATACACATCCGCATTGGCATTACAAACGCCGTTAACGCCGGTACCAGTTGGGACACGGCGACCTCCACCACCTCCGCCGCCTCGGGCAGGGAAAGATTAGGGATCATCGAGAAATCATCATCAGTAGCATTGCCACAAAGTCCTTAGAAACGTCGGTATGGGAATACAGGGTTAGATCAATCCTTGCTTCTTAAGGTCCTCGTAAGTCTTGCGGTTATACACATTGCCTTCGTCGTCCTCAAGCTCCTCCATCGTCTCTTGCTCGAATATCTCGTGTCGACCCTCTTGCTTGAGTTTCTCGGCCACTGAATCATGTCAGGACAAATCATTCACGAGGGAAGTAAAGAAAAACATACGAGCAAGGGCATCTTCAATACGTGTAATTTCGTGGAAATGCTTGGTATTGGGTAGGCCAAGGGCGCGCATGCCGAACGCATGACGGGATTCCTGTAACTGGGTTAGCTGATGGCATTCAATTCAGCGCGAGTACAAACCTGAAAGTGTCGGTCAAAGTTTTTCCTAGAAATAGTACATCAGAAAAGAGTCAGAGATGCTAGAGAGGAGTCCCTACCTTCCCATGTACACATGGTCCGAGCAGATCTCGCATTTATACTCCACTCCAAGGCCGTGAAGCTTGTACAGCCAATAAGGAATTGGTTTTCCATCCCAACCCAGTGGAAGCTTTAGAGGATTGTAAATCCTCTCTTCTTCCTCTTCTTCCTCCGCGGCCCCTTCCTTTGCGGCAGCCGGTGGAGGGGCAGGCTTTGATTGTTCCAGAAGCTCTTGTTCACGCTCTCGAGCAGTGAGCGAGAATCTTCGCTCTACATTAGACTTGGTTTCATTGATGACAGGTGCCAAGTTTGTCAGTAAAGCAGTGGCCATGTGTGTGTAGTAGGCCGAGTTTTTTATCCGCAGCTGAGCGGCAGTTTGATGACTGGGTTGTGCGCCTGATGTCGGAGGAGGAACGGATGAACCATTAGGGTTCTTGGGTGGTTCGCCCGAGGCAGCTTGTTTATTCATGGCCTTGATGTGCTTTTTGGAGGAAAGGTGTGCATCATATACAGTCTGTTTGGAATAATGCTTTTGGCCTAGGATAGAGTGAGAGGACTGTGAGCCATGACGAAGATAGATCCTTACATGCGGCACACCAAATACCGGCTGTCTCTCCATTGGCCGCCGCTTTGGGACCAGTTTCGCTATCCCACTCCGGTAGTTCTTTTGCCTCCCACTTCTCGTTAAATGAGGTAGAAGCCTCTTTTTGTTGAGACACCACGTCAGTCAAAGGTTGTGTTCGCTTCACGAAAGAGAAAAGGTAGTTGTAGAGATCCTTGATATACCTTAAGTTCAAATTTGTATCAGACTTAGTTAAGACGAAAATTGAATCAAGGGAAACTTACGATTCGTATTCTTTGGAAAAGCGCGTTTCCTTCGGCAGTCCCCCATGCACAGGTGTTTCTAGGAGTAGATCCAAGTACTGGAGATAACCTGGTCGCTTGCCTATGCCTTTGAGGTTCGTATATGCGATATGATTTACATATAAGTCGCAATATTTGCCGTATGCCTCTTCTCCGGAGAACATGAGGGAGATAGCTAGGGTTCTTGTTTCAGCAGACATCCAGAGGGAAAAGGGAAAAACGCACGATCTTCCACTTCCATGTCTTCTTCTTCCGGGTCAGGCTCCTCCAGAAATGACGCGAGCTCCAGGTCAATTCCTGGCGCAGAATCAGGATACTTGTTGTGGTGCTCCTGGATTTTCACCAACCGCGAATAGAACTCTGAGAGATCATCGGCTTTTGCGGGAGCAGTTAACTTGTTTATTTCAGCCTTTCTCGAGTCCTCGTCGGCGTAGAGGCTGTTGAGAGCAGTTATTCGGGTTGATATTCGGTCAAGAACCTGTGACGCCTTGTGCTCATTCTGAAGGTTGCGTTCGTGTGTCGAGTGTGGTCTTGAAAGGAGGTCGTAAAGAGCGCTCTCGAAGCGTTCTATCTCTTCATGTGTCTGGCGCTGTAGTTCAATTACGGAGTCCATGTCGAAGGAGATGGAGAGGGCGTGACTGTGCGAGTCGCCCTTTCCTCGCCGCCGCGCCTATTTCGAACTCCGACTCTGTCACCAACCACCACTCAAAAATGTCTGGAATCAACCCCGGAGACGAAGTACGTCCAGTTCATACCCAGAAATACTTCATTAATGACAATGGATATGTAGAAACTTGTTTTCGAGTCGTCCGAAGCTGTATCCGTTGTTTCTACTTTCGATGACCTGGGCCTGAAGGAGGACCTTCTGCGCGGCATATACGCGTACAGTGAGTCTGCACATACTCCCCTTCTGTCAAAGAGTCTCATTTGAACGTCTATGTCAGACTTTGAAAAGCCTTCTGCTATCCAGCAGCGAGCTATCCTTCCCATCACTCAAGGCCGTGATGTTATTGCCCAAGCCCAGTCCGGTACCGGCAAAACAGCAACCTTTTCCATCTCCATCCTCCAGTCCATTGATGTCACAGTGCGCGAAACGCAAGCTCTCGTACTGTCGCCTACCCGCGAACTTGCTACACAAATCCAGTCCGTTGTGCTGGCATTGGGCGACTATATGAACGTCCAATGCCACGCATGCATTGGTGGAACTTCGATTGGCGAAGATATCAGAAAACTCGAATATGGGCAGCATGTCGTTTCGGGGACACCTGGGCGTGTGTTTGACATGATCAGACGACGGAGTCTCCGAACACGGAACGTTAAAATGCTTGTCCTGGACGAAGCTGATGAATTGCTTAACAAGGGTTTCAAGGACCAAATATACGACGTCTACCGGTATCTTCCCCCGGCAACACAGGTCGTTCTCCTCAGCGCGACGCTCCCTTACGATGTGCTAGAGATGACAACTAAATTTATGACCGATCCCATTCGAATCCTCGTCAAGCGTGACGAATTGACGCTCGAGGGCATTAAACAGTTTTTCGTTGCTGTGGAGAAGGAGGATTGGAAATTCGACACTCTTTGCGATCTTTACGACACTTTGACGATCACTCAAGCCGTCATTTTTTGCAATACCCGCCGCAAGGTCTGTTGAACCCTATTCACCTGATAGCCCTTCTGAAACAAGTCCTTAGGTGGATTGGTTGACAGAAAAGATGCGCGCTTCAAATTTCACAGTGTCCTCGATGCACGGAGACATGGTTCAAAAAGAACGTGATGCTATCATGGCCGAGTTCCGCAATGGTACCTCGTACGTCGGAGACCGTTCGTAATTCCACTCTACCGGCTAACGATTCTATCAGGCGAGTTTTGATCACCACCGACGTTTGGGCGCGAGGTATCGATGTTCAACAAGTTTCCCTAGTCATTAACTACGACCTACCAGCGTCCGTCATACTTCCTTGTGCACCGAGCGAGATATTTACTGAGATCATTTGCATCTAGGAACCGTGAGAACTACATCCACAGAATCGGTCGCTCAGGTCGTTTCGGTCGCAAGGGAGTCGCAATCAACGTGGGCTAACCATCCTCATTTAATAACGGATCCTTTGTCTGACTTAATTTCTAGTTCGTGACGGTTGATGACGTTCGTATTCTTCGTGATATCGGTGCGTGGACTCATTGAACATCATTGTCTTGGACGGCTTGCTTACATACCGCACAACATTGCTAGAACAATTCTACAGCACACAGATCGTATGTTGTCCTTTGGCGATATCAACCCTGTCTTGCACTGACCCTTCATGTTACAGGACGAAATGCCCGTTAACGCTGCGGAACTGATCTAGAGTGCTGTCTTGCCTTTCGCTTGTCCAAATGCCTGCCGCTGTCTTATTCTCGAGGCTGCAGATATCCCACTATACGTTGATTGCGGCTGCGCTCCTATTTACCGTGTTATTTTGTAATGTATAGCCTTCCTGGTCTCTTGTGAATACAAATTCTTAGAGCCCCGTCCCTTACTAGGCCCATCATGCAGCGCCCGAGCTTCCAGTGCGGGTACGTGGGGTAGGAAATGTTCAAAACCCAGAACAAAATCCTGTTTTGCTTCAGGGCTTTTGATGGCCCCTCAGATCATCCTTGCTTCGGTGAAAGTACCCCTAGGTTATCCACGAGGAAATTTGAGGGTCAAGATAGGTGATGGCTCAGGTCAAAACTCAGAGAAGGATCAGCGAAACGCGCGTAATCTTCTGTCCTTGCTCCTTACCTGGCTTCGCAGGACTCTGCCTTCTGTTAGACCGTCGGCAGCTAGGCGCTGACGAGTGATCATTGAGGCTGTTTAGGTGGGAAGAAAGTCTGGTGGTTCCAGAAGAAGTATCCATCTCTATGTTTAGGCTGGTCGGAAAACTCGGGTGACTTGGAATCCCCGTGAAGTCGGGAAATAGCAATCCGGTTGCTGGCCTAAAAGCCTGCAAGTTGATTCAGTCGTATGAGCATAATGGTTTGCTGTTTTTGGGAGTAATTTATCAAAGGGCTCGAAGAAACAGCTCAGCCACCAACAAGCAGCTGATAATTGATGAACGCAGCCACGCACAAACCTTCACACACCTGCATGATTGTTTCTGATCCCGTCAAAGCGAGAAAAAGACACGAGAAGTTCTTCTTAAACTCAACCTCGACAATCCCTGACTGCTCAGAAATCAGAAATGAGAGAATGACAACGAGTGACAGAATTTTTTCGCTTTATAAGACCGCTTGCCGAGAAGAATCCTTGGTAGAGGCACGGAGTGACCATTAAGCCTGTTCATGATGAGATCACCAGGCAAGTGACAAGATACCCATAATGCATGTCCCTCCTGGCATTCACGAGAAGAACCATCGATCCTCATTGGCCACACGGTGGAAAGCCATTCAAACTAAAGTGGTTCGGGGCGCCACCATGCACCAAAAACCTGCGATAAACGTGGCACCAAAAGGTTCATCTCCAGGGCAAAAATACGTCCTTGGACGGGCCTGATGATGCACGAGACCTTGCCGCGTAGGTTATGTGGCTCCAACATCTACCTGATCGAGTGACATACACCGCGGGATGGGTTGGAGGTCTAGAGTTCTATGAACCTGATAGCCACAAACTTCGGAGATTGACTACTATGGGACTGGCTCAGGGGGGTATTTGTCTGGAAGAGTCCGAGGGCGTGTTCCTCAGATGTATGCAGCTCTTCCGCCAGTGTACATACATATCATTGAAGTTCTAGAAACCATTTCCATGCTTGAGTCAGACCCTCACCGAGACTAACCGCATGCAGGACTGAATGCAGTGGAGCCCGAAGTTCCCGACCGCCGTCGCGATTAGGAGAGTCCCACCGTTGTCGTACATAGATGATTGGATTCATCCGAGATGAGTACGGAAACCGAGTACAGGGATTGTTCCGCTGTTTCTCGACGGAAAGCATTGCTACTGTGCTACTGGACATTTTGACACATATGCTTGGCTTAGCTTCTGTGAAACACACATGAAGATATTTCTAGATTAGGTGCAAATTGCTGCACTCACATACAAGCGCGGGCAGTTTCCTATAGAAATAGCAACAGGTATCCATTAGGACAGTGTGATTGTGACGAAGAATAATGTATCTTCACGTGGCGATCCTCTTGAACCTTAATACACTCTAGATTTCCCGTGTTGGCGAGATCTTGAGTCATCCGAGCACTCGGGTCTAATGAGACGCTGCAATGCAGTACAGAATTCTTCGTCAAAGCCCGATAGCAATAATGGACGCATAGACAGGGACAGAGGACGTAAAGGGCAAGATTAACATCGGACATTCATGAGCCTGAACAAAGCCACGCCCTCACTTCAGTTATTGTGTAGGGCCACAAACGTCACCTGCATGAATGTAATCTTCTTCTGGCCGGTAATCAGAAGCAGGGTTTGATTCGTGTTGGCTATTGAATGTTATTCACACCTATCATTGGCCGCGCTGTTGAAAGCTATTGCAGGGTTTAATCAGACAAATCTTCCGGGTGTTCATGCCCTCGTGGCAGGTACTCACCGAGTACTTCCAGAAGTGGCTTCACATCCTCAACCCTACACTGTTTCAAGTTTGGAGAGCTCTCCACTCGGCGCTCGTTATTCTCATCACTCTCACACGTCAGACAAACAATGAATCTCCTACTGGGTGCTAGGAGATCCAAAGGATCTTCTTTCCGATCATCTGCCTTCATGGACATACGATCTAGTACATGACTTAGGGGCCTGGCGGTTTGAGCCGATTGAAGAACTTACCTATCCGAAATAGATGTTTGAAAAAGTTAATCGAATCTTTAAGCACCAAGGGACCTGGCGAGTGATGTCAGATTGTCACCAGGTTTGTTACGATTTGCCAGGAAAGTGACCTTGAACCAAGGGAGTGGCCAGGTTCTCGGAATGGAGTGCTATAAAGGGGCGAACAATTAAAGGTGAGTTGGACAATCCAACTCGAAAAGATGTGCCATTGGCGAAGGTGAGCTAGAAATCCCTCGAGCCAATCAAGACTAGTGTTGATGATGGTCAACCAGAGTGCGCAATATTTATAAGAAGTAAGTCGGACTGCCATATTTCCTGCCACAGAATAGATCTGACAGATAGTCGAAGATGCGGCCATGCACAAAATCTGGTCTGTCCTACCACTTCTTCAGCGTAGCTCACGAGTTAATCGTTTTGGCGCTCCGGATAGCCGGACGAAGAGGTGATACCTATCCTGAATCAAAAGTTGTATTACTGACGTTCGTGGAGATTGTATGCGACCTTGTAAACTGTAAATTTAGCCCAGCACATCCGTCAAATTGCCAGCCACCGCAGTGCAAGGAGACATGCTGGCAATAGTGAGTCTGAGAGAATGTTTCTCTGCTATCCACGTGCTGACTCACGGGTTCAGCCACCAATATCCCCAGCAGTATTCACCGCACATAGACAGACTGTGCCCAAACTGCGAGAACATAATAGCGCGTCGATCGTCAGCGTAACGAATAGCGTACACCCATGACACCCATGACACCCATGACACCGATGGCCGGATTATAGATTACAGCATGAGACTGTCCAATGCATATTTATGATAGCGAACACCTATGGAACAGCTCAGAGAGGGAAAAGTCGGAGCATTATGACGAACATTCTATCGAATCAATCATCCCCAATGTTATGCTTCTTCTTGAGCTGAGCTAGCTCCTCTTCCCTTCTGGCCAAGTCTGCCTTTGCAGCGGCAGCATCTTGTTTAGCGGGCATATGGTATAGTACGACAATGTATCGTTCTTGTAAATGGAAGCCATTCAAATGGTCAAGGGCGTTCTTAGCCTGAGAGATATGTTTAGTTTGTGGCGGAATCCAGCAGTTATTCGGGTCAACGCACGTCCATGACATCGTCGAAAACTACAAATGCCGTTCCTTTCGTCTTTTGTTCGTTTCCGATGCGAATCTGTCGAATGCTCCCGTAACGGCCAAATAAATCATACAAATCTTCCCCCGTGATGCTGTAGTTCAAGTTCTTGACGAACAGGATACGATTTGCGCTAGGCGGGAGTTTCGACTTCCCAAAAGAAGTTAGCTAGGATGAATTTGGTACCACAAGTTAATAGCACACCGTTGGTCGAGTTATCGACATAGTTGAGGTTTGAAGCAGAAGCTCTGAAGTCCGAAAGACTGAAAGCCTGAAGAAGCGCCACCCAGCTGATGTTATTTGTGATGAGAGGCTGAGCCAAATAACGTTACATAAGATCCTGCCAGTCATGTGACAAAGCCTGACACGTCGATCAAATGATCGAGCGACGTGCACGAATATGACGCGTTGGGCATGAACACTTTGTGATCACTACTTACTGTACTTTCGACCCGTCATTTCACCTAGTTTCCTTCTACCTATATCCTACAGCCCTAGTCAATGTCGAGGCTTCATATAGGCACCACATACTCTACCCTCCTACTGGCATTCATCTGCCTTCTCCAAATACATACCACAATGGCCCAATTCGAGGGCTTCTTCAATATGTTCAATGGTGGTCAGCAGCAACACCAACAACAACAGCAGCAGCAGCATAGATCGAGCAGCTCTCAATTCTCTGCCTACGTTGATAGCGGTACGTTTTTTTAGATGACGATAAGTTCTTTCGAATGCATTTGTAATTGACGCCCATCGTGCTAGTCTCATGCGCACATTACCTCTGTCCGCTGACACTGGATTGCGTAGGAAATCCGTCGGAATGCCCGTGCCCGAATGTTGAAGACATAAAATGTCTTGTTCCTGATATGGATGGAGATGTTGATGACGGAACCGTGATATGTGTGAGGGGGAAACAGGAGTGTGAGGAGGTGGAGAAGCTGATGAAGAAGTACTCAGACAAGAAACGGAGGTGATTAGAGCGATCCTATGTTCAATCGTTTTAACTATCACATTATCAACTATCATTTCAATGACTATTCATCTCGGAGGTCACCAAGTTCGTCTGCAATACACACCAAAAGCTCAAGATTATAGAACGTTAGGCGATGAATTTGCCCTCACCTGCTTCGTATGCTTTGTATTTGCTTCTTCTCCTGCCTGATTCTCTCTGGAATCAAATACCACAGTCGACAGACCGACTATTGATTTATCTTGTTCTTGAATAGGCGGCCTCCATGACTCAGGTTCTCCTTCGTCGATGACTTGTCGATGCCCTATGAATCCGAATGCCACCAATAGCCCAATCTCCACCCAGGAAAACAGAACCTGTGCAATCTGACTTCCGACCGTTGCTGCTCCGCCACTATCATCCAATACATCCAAGTTCCATTTCCATTTATCCGCCAGTCCTGCGACTACGAGTGCTGCAATGGACGCGATGAACCATGCGGCTGCAAGGATGTAGACGCAAACTATGACTGTCGAAAAGTAAGATGGTGCGGACTCAGATCGGGGTGCGTGCACGAGGAATAGGAAAGCAAAGTGAGATACGATAGTGAAAAAAGAGACTGGAGGTATGGTCCAAATGGAAAGGTATCCCAAATCTAAGAGAGAAAGTAGAAGAACGATAATTGAGTTGATGCTCGAGGTGACATAGATGATGAATAAGTTAAGCGGAAGACCCAAAGGTCTGAACTGGATAATAGGCTTGGGCTGGACAGTGGATGAGGATGGTTTGGGGGATGCTCGAGCTATGCCTAGAAAGCGTTTGTTGAAAGAGACTGGGGGCCGTAGTTTCTTCAAAAATTCCATGAGATGTCAAGGGATTTTCTGGTGACCAGCACCTGCGAGTGACCAGCACTACTGGAAAGCCTCAAGCACCGTGCTCTGTATATAAGAATGCAACCTACCTGTAACCATAGTGTCTGTTACTGTTTGGGGTCCCCACCAGAAACACGAGCGATTGCATCGCCATCATCAACAAACTGCCGCAGCCAACGGAGGTGGGTTTCATGCTTCTCTCTCTTCGACTCCACTCATGCCTTGAGCCCTACATATAGTCCCCTACTCGGAATTTACTCAGAAAATGTCTAGGTAAAATGTATAGCTTTCGTTTCTGGCAAAATCTCTGATCCCTCTATACTCTAAATTGTCGGCACGCTATTCTTAGATCAATTTCGTCATTGATGGCTGCTGCTTCTTCACTGCCGCCTGGAGAACCCATGCATTGGTACGCCGCGGCAAGTGATATCCAATGTAGAATGCGAAGAAAATGATTGGTTTTGACCGTACTACTCTTTCGAGTTCTTTCTGTGGACTAGCTTGGCATGCTTTGGTCACGGCTAACTTTTTCACAACGTTTATGATCAGTAGCAGGGACCTCAATGTTAGACCTGGACAAGAGTGTGCAGCTGCGATTCAGTACGCCGAGATGGGGTATGATGAAGAGGGAGATGGATTTCGATGTGCTCGTCGAGGACATAAGTTACTTTCACTGGTATTCAAGGTAGCATTAGATGGTACCACTGGGTGCCTCTCAACAGATCCTCTGCTGAAGCTTACTGAATTGATTGAGGCGGCGTCGAAGGCTCAATCAGACTGATTCAATTGAAGAAGCACGGGCCTGGGACTGAGAACCAACCTTTTTCAAATCGAGTGACCCCTCTTAACCGCTGTACAACTACCTCGATCTCCTCAGCCGTGCTCTGAGTAGGGGCCGGTTCATACAGTTTTGAATGGGCCGGTGCAAACCGTTCACGCTTTCAAGCAAGAAAAGCCGGTGAACGGTTTTTGGCTGTGAGCAATGGGAAAGTAGAACCATCCAAACGCCATGCTTCTGTGATGGAACAGGGATAAAAAATCCCACTGGTGGAGTCTTTCAGATAATTGTACGAAGATGACTAGTGATGCTAGTCGCTCACTAGTGAGAATGCTCTATGGATTCTCCCATGTAGCACAAGTATAAGAGATAGCTGTTTTCACTCTCTGAGAAGATATTGCCTCACTTATGTTCTTCCTGCCATTTGCCATCTTGACCTTGAGTGCCTTAGGCAGGGCACATGTGGTGTCCAGACACTCGACTATTAACAAACCTATTTGCCTTGATAATGTAACTGCGGCGTTTCACAAAGCTCACATTGTTCCCGATGTCATCTCCAGCTTTAACCCCAAAGTCGGAGTTGATACGTTGTTCACGGACCCAGTAACGAAGGCCAATGTCGAAGTTGTACCGGGAATACTGCTTACAACGGAGCGTGAGTATTCCATCTCCTCTACTTGACATTTCGTAAAGCGTCAGGATTGACGTATTAATCCAGAAACGGACCAGCCACCACAATGGTCGCTCGCCTCTGACAGGGATCTCTCCAATTCCAAAACCACCTGGGTCATTACAATCGTCGATCCGGATGCCCTTACCCCTCAAGACCCTAGCATCGCTCAATTCCTGCATTTCATTGGCCAGGGTTTTATTGTTGACAATTCTCTGGCTCCTAACCGCGGAAAAAACACTGTCTCTTTGACAAATGTGAGCTCTGCGTTGGTAGAGTTCTTCCATCCGTCGCCACCAGCTGGATCAGACCCCCATCGGTAAGACATTCTTGTAATTCAAAGGAGTAAAGGCTTACATGACTTTCGCGCTATCAAGCTATGTGATTCTCGTTTATGTGCAGCCCGACGATTTTGAAGAAAAGGGGTTGGCGTACTTCAACGGTACCATCCCCCCGGGGACGGATTTCAGAGAGTTCTTCAACATCACCGATTTCGCCTCCAAGACTGCTTTAGGAGAGCCTGTCGCAGGAAACTTCTTCTTAGTTGGCCCGGATGCCGACGCGTCCAGGGAAACCGTCAACAATTTGCCGTTCCCCTTGTAAGTGAGAGACAGAACCATGGGGCCGCTACTGACGAGAAATCGTTTGTAGCAATTGAACTGCGATTGAGCGGACAATATCTTCTGGCGCGTGTAAAGAGCTCGATTACGGACTAAGGATGAGGTGCTTGATGGGAAATATGCGAAATTTTCTCATAGCTTCAGACATATTATTGTACATGGGATAACAGGCTGAAAATCGTCAAGAGGTATATCAGCAGGGCGAGGTGTGAAGGCAATGGATGACCATACTAAGCTCAGAGTGATCAACACCTATCCACGGCATCAATCCCCACCCTTCTTCTTTTTCTCCTCTGTGATCTCTATATTATCCGACGGAACACCTTTGAGGACACCAACGCCTTCTTCAAGCAGTTCCATAACCTCGTCTGCTACATCACCCTGAACAACAATTTCCTCCGCACCAGTAGGAGTCTTTGTCACCGAAGCCCCCGTAGCAAACTTTGACGCAAGCTGTTTCGCAGCTTTTTTAAGATCTATTCCAAAGGCTTCGAGACCAGAGATTGCAGTGACATGCTTCCGCTTTGTGCGTTCGATGCGCTTGATCATAACTTGTGATGCGAGTTTCTTCTTCAGTGCCGCGTCAGCTTTAGCTTCAGCCTTGGCCTCTTTCTTGGCGGTATCTTGTTCAAGTTTTGCTTGAGCTTCGAGGCTTAGAGTTCCGATCTTGGCTTGCAAAGCCTCTACGAATGCGGCACGACGCATTAGTCCAATGCCTGAGATAAGCCGGTGTATACTCCACCATCAGAGTATAACTTGTCAAAGAGCTGCGAATTCGATTCCTGCAGCCATTCTTTGCATCGTGTCAAGCTGCTTCCAAACTCGCAGTATTCAACAGGGAATGTGCACACTAAGCATTACAGTTAACACTGTCACCCATGGTGGAAAGATCTAACTTCAAGCTTACCAGCACAATAGAGTAACTCTACGGGTGGCCGTGCTTGGGGGGCGGCCTCACCCTCAGCAGCTGAAGGCTCTGATACCGGAGGAGGTGATGGGGATCTTGCTCGATTCTGTTTGCGGCCCATTGTTGTAGTATATGCGGTCCTTGAGAAGATCCAAGAAGCAAGGCGATGGTGCCGCTAACGATGTCGAAGTTGTCCACTGTTTATCACATCACATCACCACACTCTAATCTTATAATGCGGTAAGCCCGCAAAGCGGGAAGTGCCCACTACCTCCATCAAAGGGTAAGGGCTTTCAATATTCGACATTCATGATTCTGTAGACTACGGCGATGAAATGACAGTTATTGCTGGGAGAAGGCAACTGGTATAAGTTAAAATGTGCGGTCACAAGGGCTTTGGGTTTTACTATGTCTCTGTCGTAGTCTGTATATCTCGTCGTGTATGAAAGTGAATATGAGGTAGACTATGATACTGGTGGACGCATACGCATGAAAGTTTTAGGAACGGTTTGCCGATCGATTCGATGATACCTGACTGACAGGTCATTATGTTGGATCGATAACTGTTGCACCGATAACTGTTGCACCGTACTGGCACCGTAGACTTGAATTCACAATATATGACCAATCATTGTATTACTCATCAACCATCACCATCGGACATCAAAAACGGCGAATGTGCAGATAACCGGTATGGGATAAATATGGGAATTTGGAGCTGTGCGTGAAAAAAATACCACGTGCAATACTGATACCAGCCAAAAAATATCGCCGGCTGGAGACAGAGCCCCCTACCTGGAGGTAGTGGGAATCTCTCCTTGCAAAGCAAAGACTTTGAACTCCGCGAACATACTATCTTCATCCAAACGACCTCCTCTCTCGTAACCAGAACGACGCCCGTTTCATTCGCATGCACCACAGAAGACAAGCATGGATATGAAGTACATAATGGAAATACAGGAAATTTTTGACGAGTCATAGGGAAATAGGAATTTCTACAAGGAAAAGGACCTGTATATATCACGATCCCCTCCAACGTCTCAGGGCTCGACCATCTAACACTCCTTCACTTTGGGCTACGGTATGCCTACTTGAAATACTCTGGGCAGCCCTAGGCCATCACTAGGAATATTCGTCCCAAGAGTGTCCTCATACTGTCAGCTCTTCGCTCCGAGATATGCCGCGCTATCCGAGGGTCCAGTCTCGACATACGCCTTGGCCGACTCAAAGTTGAAGCACATAGCCGCAAATCCTGCAGCAGCTCCTGTTCTACTGAAGTCACTCGAAGGTGCCTCATAAGGTTTCTGCACGTTCTCGCTGAGAGGGTCCACACGATAGATACGGTGGTCGGGTGCTGGGGTATAATCCACTTCCTTTGCGTAGGAATCAGGAGTGTGGAGGATGCCTGTGGCACTCTCGCTTCCTTTAGGAAGATTCGATGACGCGGGGCGTAGGGCCGCGGTCGTTGTGAGGAATCGTCGACCCATGGTGGCTGAGGCGCGCGTGCCCAGATTTAGTAGGTTCATTGACGACATCTGTATACCTTTTTGAGTTGGTTGCAGGCACGACAGAAGAGACATGTTCACTCACTCTCGTTCTCGAACAATTGGAAGGGAATGGGCGTTGCAGGCTCAGAAAGCTGTCTTTTAAGCTTTGGGGAGTTAATGCGTAGCATCCTTGCTGTAACTGTCCGGGTGCTTTCCCCGCAACGCCTGGAGACGTTGAGGTGTTTTCGTCGCATTCATCAACGCCGCTGGTCTATTTCTGAACTTCGTGCTATGCTATGCCATAATGCTTAGGCATCCATCTCTCCGCTGAAGTCCTGGATTGCATTGTGGTGGTGGATGAAGATGATTGTGGTCAAGGAAGCGATGTTCTTTTCTCTCTAGGTTCAGCTGCGGTGTTTGTGGTGTCTGAATCATCTCCAGCTTATGTTTGGAGCTCTGGGTGGGAGTTTAGCTTCTAATGTTTTTGGGATAGAGGCATGGGTGTGGCGTTGACTGGGCGCAAGGCGGCCGTCCCGCAAATGACCTGAGTCATGCTGCTATAGACACCACCATCATGGCAGAATTTGTCGAAGGCTCAGTCAAAGTCGGATTAAACCGCCCCGCAGTCAAATTACTTCCATATCCGAATAATTAGGCGTGGAATAAGCTGAGCTCTGGGCTTCGTCATCAACTCGGCATCTTCTGGTGCGGGAGAATAGGTTGCCAAGGTCATGCCGAGTAACTGACATAGGTGGTTCTCGCTCGGAAGTACTGGTAAGGAAACTAATCATGGGCCAAGACCAACAACCAGCAGGCTGAGATCGAAGTATTGGAGCTCTTAGTCCCGGCTCCTTCTCTCTTGGGTTTTCTGCACATTTGGGGAGAGCGGCAAAGGCATTTGTGGCTTTTAACGTTACACTTCATTCGCGGCACATACGCAAATCAATAGAATCTAATCTTATCTTAATGAGCGTTCTCACCGCTGTCATAGTCCACATAACAGATCAGCAACGTTGGTCATGTAACCGCTCACGAGGTTCTCAGTTCTAAATGTCGGCAAGACCGATTGAGTGACTTGGTAACGTGTAATGACAAAAGAGAAATATAGCAAAAATACATGGTACCTTTGACCCTAGCCACATAACGAATGTGTCGGAAGAAATACGTACAATATACACTTTAGTTCACTACTCGCGGGTTGGTAAATGCAAAGAATCAGCGCCCCTCAGCCTTTCTCCCACCAGCATCACTCCCAGCAGGTCCCTCTCCGGGTTTGCTAGTCTCGGGGCCCTTGTCGGCTGGCCAGTTCTTCGTTCCTCCATACCTCTGTTTCTCTCCTTCACCCTTAGGTGCATATGGCTGTCCATCTTTGCCCATGACCACATACTCTGCTGACGTTGCGCCCGTCCTGCTGAAATCTCCAGATGGAGCTTCATACGGCTTTTGCACGTTGTCATTGAGCTCATCAATCCGGTAGACTTGATTGTCTGCTGCCGGGGAGCTATCTACGTCCTTCGCGTAGGTATCAGAGGTGTGCTGCACATTACTGGCACTCTGTCCACCCCCTTGATTGGGCGCCTGTGAAGCGGTGGCACGCAGGGACGTCGTGGTGGAGAGCAGACGACGACCAATATGACTGGTGCGTTGAAGTCGTAGTATGTTGTTTAGCGACATCTGGGTTTACATTCGTTAAGCAGCATAAATCCCGGGAACTGCTTGCACACTCACGATATGGCTACTTTGAAAGGCAACACGACACGTTCAGATTTAGCGCTCTCACGGATGAGTTGTTTGGGAGGAAGTGCGCCTTGACTACTACTTGGAGACGCTCAGTTCTTCGCACGCAAGGACCATGACGTCACAAGGACTGACAATGTGATATTGCGTGTATTGGATGTGATGAATTAAGCTCAAATAAACTGGGGACATTTGCAATATCATACGTATATAAGTAACTGAGGGCAAATAAAATACACACGTAAAAGAGGTTTCCTGAGATCAACACAAGAATCACCGTTTGTGAACAAAATGAAGAGGAAGGAGAGGTATCGGAATTTTCATGAATTTCGTAAGACAAGTGGAAGTATGATGAGCCAAGTGAGCGGAGCGAGAGGGTTGACGGAAATAGAAGGAATGTGGTTATGGCGAGTAGACGGAGGTAAGAAAAGGATCTTCTAATACAATACACATGAGATGAAAAGAGGATGACAAACCCAGATAAAGGAAAACATGGGAAAAATAAGGGAAAAATAAAGAAACGAGATCTGTCCATAAGTCGGCAGGAAAGATCACGAAGAAGTGCAGGACGGATGTAGATTTGAGTTGCTGAGATGCTGTGCGATGCAAGATGAAGATGATCGAATGCGATGTTCTGCTTTGATACCGAAGACGAGGAGAGTAATGTTCTTCTCAATCATCGCCTTGTTCACCGTCAACCTCCTCTTCCAGAATTCTTCTCATAGAATACCGATCCTCTTTGGAAGGTGGGTGTTGTGCCTTTCCAAAACCAGAACCGATACCAACGCCAAATATTGGTAGGTGTCTAGGAGTCGAATCATCCTGGTTTGAATGGTCTCTGGAAGGTGTTGCAGGGACTGAAGAGGACTTAGTGCTGAGAGGTGAGAAAAGCTGGGAGCTCTCTAGCACAGGCGCCGTTGGCGCTTTGCGGACCCTCCTTCGTGGTGGAAGATTCTCCTTCACAAGCTCCCGTGAGTCGATGGACTCACCGTCCGAGTCATCGTCAATATTGGTATCGAGTGGCGCAAGGGTGGCACTTGATATTGATGAGGGGTAGGGAGACGTCAGGCGAAGGGTAGGGATGAGTACGTGAGGGTCTTGATAAACCATAAAGCCGGGGTAGTGCTCGGACTGGGGATCAACAGGAGGAGGGACTTCGCGCGGAGTGGGTAGAAAATCGAGGTAGTGGGAGGATTGCAAGGATGATGGTGAAAGAATGGATTGGCTGTGCGATCGCACTTGAGGGTGGAGTGACTGGCTTGGGCTTTGGGATATGGAGGACATTGTGAAACAGTCCACGTCCATCTCGCGGCTCCTGAAGCGCGACCGCGCTCCTTTGGTCTCAGGCGTAGGCATTAACTTTTCCTCAGACTGCCGCAGCGGTGTCTTGTTGCCAGCGGCATTCTTTGGAGTGCCAAAGTCAAGTTTTCGCGCAGGACTGTCGGGACCCATTAAGGCATCCGCAAATCTTGCCGTGTTGTGCTGGTGGTTGGGGTGATGATGCTGTGGTGTATTATGGGACAGTGTAGCGGAGGCGGTTGAAGCTATAGCGGAGAGAGGACTTTTTGCGGCAGAAAGACCTTCTTCGTTGAGTATTCTGCGTTTTGCGGGACTGTAAAGGACAGGAGTGCCCGGAGAAACGGGGCGCTTTGTGCTTGTTCCAAGTTTGGACGAGCTAGATGTGGTCGGTGGAAGAAGAAACTGCTCCAAGGGCATATCCTGGAGCGGAGCTCGATTGCGGCGGGACGGATTGCGCAGCGACTTTGAAGAGGACGGGGGCGTAGCCATTGTGGGGAAGGAGGGAATGAGACCGTCGTGACTTGCTATCAAGTCGAACAATGCACCCCCCCGCCGCGTGTTCAACTTTTTCCCATGCTGTCACGCTCGCGTTACATAACGCGTTTGATGCGCTAAAATATGTCACTCTCCATTGCTACGCGTCGCATGATCCGTGCGTCCAACTCTATTATCATCCTACAACTAGATCCATTTGTATATACTATACTTTTCCGATGCGTTCTCTGCCCCTCCTCAGACGGGCATGACAACGTCAAACACACCCGTGCCCGTTGCATTTGGCCGCCCAAGCACAATATTGCCTGAAGGTGTGGTGAGATCGTCAAAGTCACCATAAAGCGTCGCATCCGAAAGGAACGCAGCCGTCGTTTCGTAAGATGCCTTGAGCAGGGGCGACGGGCTAGTCGAAATACCCTTCCGATTGAAAGGCTTATATCCGCCTTCAAACGTCTACACCCAATCAGTCGTAGTCGGGAATAAAGGCCCACGGGGTAACGTACCATATAGTCGGCGATCAACTCTAGGTGCCGCCTGTCAACCTGGATATTATATACCCCGAAAACTCCACCCATCTCTCGCAGGATTGCCGCACGGGCCATCTCGACACCATATGTCTTAAGGATGGCGTAGATGTCGTTCGAGTAGATCTCCTCATCCTCAAGGATGCTCTCTCCTGAGCTTGCTGCAAACTCCCACATGCCGCGTAAGTTTGATCCATTAGTCGTGAGCTAAGTTTGGAAAGGAGGATGGGACCGAATATCATCAGAAAAGGAAACGAAGAGAGTATAAGGACGACCGACCTTGATCTCAGGCTCTTGTCCTTTTTTACCGTCGTCCTTGGCTTGGAAACAGTCCGTTATTCCGGGAATCTCACGAATCACGGTGGCACGGCAGGTTTTTTCCACAATTCCGACGAATAGGAGCTTGGGCATATCAGTGGTAAACTACCATGCATCTGTTAGCGTGTGTGACTGAGGCATCAAGGGGAAGCTTACTTCTAGCTCAAAGTTGCACTGAGATGGTGTGAACGAAAACGACGTAGCGTGGAGCAAATGGGAGGTAAATGAGTCCGCCACACGATCGGATTCCTCCTCTAGCGTCGAAGGCTTCTTCTTTTTCTTCTTCTTCTCGTCACCATCAACATCCATGCTATCCTCGTCTTCGGCAAAGGCAGCCTCAATTTCTGCATCAGCAAATTCACCTTCTCCCTCGTCCTCGTTCTCGTCCTCGTCACTCTCATACGTCGCCT
The DNA here is from genome assembly GCA_027627405.1 of Leucocoprinus birnbaumii. NCBI lineage: Eukaryota > Fungi > Basidiomycota > Agaricomycetes > Agaricales > Agaricaceae > Leucocoprinus > Leucocoprinus birnbaumii. The sequence continues at coordinate 25,267 of JANIEX010000026.1, forward strand.
GCTGCTTCTTCTGTCTGGCCCTCTTATCATCGTCTGCATCACCATCACCAACCTCACTCTCTTCATCATCGCCCCTCTTTTTTCTCGGAGCCTCCTCGCCATCCTCATCATCAACATTACCACCTTCTCTATCCGTGGGCTTCTTTCCTTTTCCAAGCTCCGCAATTTGGTTCTTGAGGTCAGCGTCCAGTCGTTTCATCTCGTTGGCGATTTCTCTCTTGAGGGTCAAAGGGAACCGAACACTGAACACATTGAGAATTTCTATCGGCTCGACATCGTACTCCGCCGTGTACTCTTCTTCGGGGAAGAAGTTGATGTCGATACTGAAAACCGTACGACGAGCTTGGCCTTCCACTTTTGAGGTTTCCCGTACGACTACGTTCTCGACAAGTTGCGATAAGGCGACACGACTGGCACGTTTACAGAACAAATCGATTTCCTCTTGCGAAACGCCTTCGCGGAGCTTCATAGTCATAGAGGGTGTTTTGGGTTTTTGAGAAGCTGTCATGACAATTTCTCGCAAGCGGGGAATACCAAGGGTAACATTGGCAGCACCGTGTCCTTTGAAATCAAGTGAGCGATGGATAAGAACAGCGGAATGGATTCTATCACTTACCAGCGAAATGGAACGTGTTCAAGGTCATTTGGGTTGATGGTTCACCAACTCTGGAAAGTGAAGGTGAGCGAGATACAGATTATAGAAGACGCGGACGTACCCCTGAGAAGCCAGTAGTCCGACAGCCTCACCGGGCTCTACTAGACTGCGCATATACTTGACGTTCATCACCATTTTGAAGTTATACGCAGACATCTTTTCATGCCTCCTCCTCAGCTTCTCCTCTTCACCTTTCTTCTCCAATAGCCGGCTCGGATTTGCCTTCATGTAATGGTCCACAGCCAATGCGAACTGTTCCGACGTTGCGCCCAGGAATCTACTTGGGCTGTATTTGGCCAATGCGGGATCATACTTGTCTCTCTTCGATGGCTCTCCCCTCCGCGGGCGCTCCGTCGACCTCTTGAGTACCTTCTTCATATATGACAGAGCCGTCTCATTGTCCACCGCATCGGCTACACGACCCGGTTGCAAACGCATGACCAGAGACTCCTCGTTTTGAGCGATAAAGTCAAACTGATACAAATGCTTCTGTTTCGTCACATCAAGCGCATCTCCTCCATATGAGAACTGGTACACCGAATTATCACTTCCTCGAACTGTATGATCGTAGTGGACGCGGATTCCTTCCAGATGCTTGATAAGACAACGTTGCAGATAACCTGATCGAGATGTTTTGACTGCAGTATCGATGAGACCTTCACGACCAGCCATACAATGGAAATAGAATTCTTGTGGCCTGATACCAGTCAAGAAGCGGCTCGCGACGTAGCCACCAGCAATCGCCTTGGTCTCGAAGGGTCGGAAGGATGGTAGCGTCTTTCCACTGACCATGACGGGCACACGTCGACCTTCTAACTCCTGCTGACCGAGACCACAAGAGATCTGGCGAGCATTGACAGCTGAACCCTTCGCACCAGACTGTGTCATTGTCTGCATGTGATTGTGAGGGAATTTGCGTAGTAGGGCGTGTGGTAGGCAGGCGTCGGAGATCGAAGAAGTAAGTTTGGAGAGTTTGGTCTTGACGGTCATATCAAGACCAGCCATCTTGTTGTCATCACGCAAGACATCCTGGAGAAGAGCTTCCAACGAGGCAGGAATCTCCTTCGCAGGTGTATTCTTGAGAGACGGGAAGTTTTCAATAGCAGCCTCCGTACCCCAGTTCTTGCCCTTCTCCAAGAGCTCGTCACGTTTGTTATCCCCCTCCGGTGTAAGAATCAAATCGTCCATCCTGCATGTGAATGCACGATGTTGCAGGAACTTCGTGAATAGACGACTGAGAATACCGAGGAGCTTCCCAGCAATGTCCGCACCATAAAGCTCATAAACGGAGTGCACGAGACCGTAATCGCTAGCACCAAAGGCAGCTTTGTCGAGAACACCGCAGAGGAGCTCGCCGTCCATGAAGACGACCTTGTCTTCTTTGGAATCCTTTCCCCAAAGGAAACCAGGGACCTTGGTCTTTGCGTTGAGATTGAGGCCCTTGAACTTGGGTGGAGTGATGTTCTTGAGGATGGTGGAGATCTAGAAATAGCCTTAAACTGAATGTATCTTGTGATATCTAGGGTTCACTCACGATCTGTTTTCCGGTCCACAGAGGTCTGGGCTTCCAGATAGTAGGAGGTAAAGTTTCTAACCTGCCAGAGAAGCAATAATCTCCGTCCTCGGGTCGAAGAGCCCCATAGAGCAGCTGGAAGTATTCTTCTCGGGAGAAGAAGGCATCCTGACTAGTCATCCAGACACCAGCTACGACGTGATCCTGAATCAGACCACGCAATGGGTTACCGGACGTTGGAACAAGGTACTGATTGTCGGTATTGGCAATCATCATAGCCTCGGCTCGAGCCACATGATTCTCTATGGAAAATATCAGCCATGGAGAGATAATTATCGCGAGTAGGTGAAGCTTACGAGGGAAGTGAATGTTCATCTCTAAAACAGATTTTAGCATCAGCTAGTTCAGACCATTCTCGGAGATCGACTTACCATCACCATCAAAGTCGGCTGAAGATTACAAACGGAGTTATCAGAGGGTAAGGTTTCGATTCTGAATCGCGGATACGGCTTACCGTTATAAGAGTTACTGAGAACATAGTCAGTCATGGCTGGAGTATACTCAAAGTTTGAGACTTACCAATTAGCATAATGCATACGGATCGTCTTCTCTCCTTGCAGAACCTTGGCTTTATGACACATCATACTCGGTTTGTGCAGCGTGGGCTGACGATTTAGAATCAGGATGTCACCATCCTTCAAGTGTCGATACACCTTCTTGTTGATGGCGGGAGTACGCGTATGGAGGCCCTTTCGACCCAGAACTGCCCGCTCTCCTTCTTGAGGAGTCAATAACTGGTTTGCGATCGCAGTTCGTTGCTCAACAGTGAGTTTATCCTAGAATGAAGATCAGTACTAATCTCAATATTATAGGTAAGACTGACTAGAGATTGTTGATGACCGTCTTCGTACTCGACCATACTAGCTCCTGGATAGCCATGTGGTCCAGTAATAACTCGTTGGCGCATCTCATGAAAGTTAGCAGGAGTGACGGGCTCAGGGAAGGTGAGTTTTCTTGCGAAGACGGGAGGAATACCGATCTCATTGGGTTCAATGTTTACATCCGGTGAGATGACGGAGCGCGCAGCATAATTGACGCGCTTACCCTGAGATGTTGTCAGAGGACTATCGTGAAAGTATGACTGAATAAAACTGACCATCATATGTTTGCGGAAGAGTCCCTCTTTCTTCTCCAAACCCTGTTTCACTCCAGGTGGGGGGAGTTTGCCTTGTCGCACAGGTTGAGGGTTCTTACTGCTATCAATGAAACTGTTCACGTCTACTTGAAGTTGGACGAGACGTTCCAGGAGTGATGCCAAAAGTGTTCGCCGCGTGTTCTCATCAACAGGTCCATCTTTTTTCTGCTGTAGAGCTCGCAATTCGAGATTGATATCTCTCATGCGATATGATGTACTGAGAACCCGCGACAAAAGTTCATTCTGAGCGTGCTCGAAGAGTGTTTCACCCATCTTGGCTGGTGGTCGAAAACGCGTCGGAGAAACTGGGATGACCTCCATGAAGAACATATCGGCGGAGGCGTAACTAAAACCTTCACGAGAAAGTGGTGCGAAGGGTCCGTGACGACCGAAGATTAATGAGCAAGCGAGAGCTTCATTGCGGAAAAGTCGTCGCAGATGCGCACGACATTCTTCAGGGGCCACAACTCGCTCATTGCGACCTCTGGCAGTCTTCACTTTGCCGTTGGCTGCCCTAGGTAGCTGTCCATCCCTAGCATCGGTATCGAACATGCCCTTTCCAAGGTCGACAGTCCCAACATCCTCGCCTTCGTCGTCGTCCTCTTCATCCTCGCTTTCTCCGGCTTGTGAACCATCCATGTCAACATCTGAATCTGGATCGGGTCTTGACTGCTGTAAAAGAGTGAAGTTGCCTGTTTTCTCTGCTAACAGTACGTCAGGTCGTTTTCTCGTAAGCGAACCCTTTTGCTTCGGAGAGAGGTCGTATTCAATGATTTTGGTATAGCCCTCTTTGCGATATGTATACCCCACTCTATGAGCCGGTGTCAGTGTAGTTCAAGGAATAAATAAGCTATTACGCACGAATTGCAGTCGCCATTTTGACATTTCTTGAGGAGGGTATTTTTGAGGAATTCATTGATCAAGTCTTTGCGCGCTTGATACACCAGTCCATCCTTGTAATTATCACGCGTATTGCCCTTCGATCGTGAAAGGTGAATGGCGACATATAGATTAATTCGCGTCATAAACTGCTGCGGTGTTTCATCAGGCAAGCCCACGTCTACTTCCTCATCCTCCTCATCGTCTCCCTTGTTTTTCGTCTTCCGTCTCCGCACTCGGAGTTGGATATCGTCAACGCCTTGTGCAGCCTCTAGCAAACCTCGCTCCAATAATCGAAATTTGGCGATGTATTTGCACAACTTTAAAGGATCAGAACAATATTTGAAACTCGAATGTGGATTCATACCATGGTCCGACTCAGCTTGAAACGGTGACAGAACATACAGCATCCTCGAAGAAGGTTATACAGGTTTCCCATAAATAATGGGTGGAATACAGGTGCGGGTAGTTCGATGTGTCCATAATGTCCCGGACAAGTGTAATATGTGAGATGGCAAGTTGCACAACTAAATTAACCAGTTCAGCCAACGCTTGACGGAGAAACAAGTTGACTCACATGTCCGAGCGGTCACTTGGCCCAAGTGCAGGGTCATAAAGACCACCAATATTTGGACGGTTCAAGTCATCAAGGAGAACGGGATTGACAATTTGTTTCACAGAAATGCGGCGAATATCTTGAGTTGTGAGAAATGAGAAGCCGATGCTGGCTACAGTTGAGGGTAGAGAGTGCGCAATGTTCATTTTGAGCTATTTGCAGAACCTAGAGTATAGCTGGATATTATGAAAAGTCGAGAAAGAGGAGCATTGAAAGATATAAATGCCTGAAGCTTACAATCAAGTTCATAGAGCTAAGAGCATCTCCATCTTTTTTGCTTTGGATCACGTGGGAATGATCGGACCGGCGACGGAACGGCTACTAACTCAGACCCTCAGCGCTCAGCAATCATCAGTGTATCTTTTTAGCTGCATGATCTTTTCTCTTCAGGTTTGAAGACAGAAGTCCCATCCTGGCAGGCTTTCATTCACAAGATTTGCAGTAGCGAAATCTACGGCCATCTTATTTCCCCATTATCGGGAGAGGAAGTATCTACCGCCTCGTGCCAGCCCGAGACAAATGTCAAGCTCCCAGAGACTCGAGGAAGAGGTGTATAGGTATTAAGATGGTATAAATGCCAGGAGTACAACGCCTTCAAACCACACCACTACGCCGATTGCCTACTGTCCGTTGTTTCCCTGATTTCATCTTCTGTGCCTCGCCTACTAGTTCTGCAATCAAACCATTATATGTCTCCGAGTCCTGCTGCAGAGCATCCTTAGTTTGAAGAAGATGTGTAAGAAGATGAGAAGTATTCGATGTTTGAGCCTTGATATCAGCAAGATGTCGCTCCAAAACACCAAGGGGCTGGATGCTGAGGTGCTCTGCGTGGATATCAGCCAAAAGATTCCATTGCGATGATGGCGAACGTACCCATGTCTAGTTGAAGGAGACCGTTAATCTTCTCCATGTCAAGGTCAGGTTTTGGGCCAAACTGCGTTGCAGCAGAATTCTGCCGTGAGGGCTGAGGTGTCCCTGACCGCGATGGCTGGGCGGATAGAGACATTGAATTTCGACCATTCACAGAGGGAGGCGTTGAGCTTGGGCGAGTGTTGATCTCCAGCGGAGGTAATTGTTTGCCATGGGCTCGAGGCAGCATTTCATCTAGATTGACGGGGATACCCAATGCAATCAGGTGCTGCCGCCGTATGCGTGATTGGGTCCAGTTCGGCGGTTTGATAGGTGGAGGTGTCTGTAGCAGTACTTTATACATTTCACGGCTGTTGTTATGAGGCATACATAACTCGACTTGAGAAGAGCCGTGCTTACCTCTCTGGTGTAACTAATATTTGTGCAATTCCTTCGACTTCTCGTATAGGGTCGTCTGTTGTTACGCCCGAAATATCCTCATCTCCCCAGATGGATCCCAAGATACCGTGAATCTCCCCCTCTAATTCTTGTCTCTCTGGAAGTGGGTCTAGTTTGAGGGAGTGCCAGTCATGTTGAGGCGAAGCATTCAGAAAAGCGTGATCGTCAAAACTCGCCGTCGCCACAGCGCTCTCCTCAAATTCCTCAAAATCTCCAAATTCATCCTGAGCTTCAATAGCAGAAGTCGGCGCTGTATTAAAGTCCTCGAAATCATCGAATCCGGAGTCATCAAACTCGGATTCAGGCGCTGAGGGGGTGTGTGTTGAGAGTGAGATGGTGGGTTTCGTCGGGGAATTATTGTCGGGAGTAACACTGGTTCCCCATACAGAGGCGCCAAAAGTCAAATCGTCGTCCATGAATAGAGATAGTTGTTGTGCTTGGGAAGAGTCCGAGTAGAGGTTAACCGATTATTACACCTTTGGCGTTGTTTGCAACCCTACTGAGTTATTGCATTCCATCATGTCACCAGACCACCACTTCCTCTTTGCGTCTCTGGACTCTAAACCACCTCCTACCGTCAGAAAAGTCCACATTAGGAGACTGTATGACATTCTTCAATTATGTGTCCAGCGCAACGACTTCCCAAGGGCAAGACGAGCCTGGGCAATACTAATACGATGCAAAGAATTTCGATGGGAGGATGATTGGACGATGGGCTTATATATTCTCAATGAGGGTAGAGCATCAACAGAGAATATACCTCAAAGGATTGAATATCTCCGCAATATGATGCTACGAGACATTGATAAAGTATTGGATTCTGTCGTCTGGTCAGCAGCCTGGGCTTACCCGTTTGACCAAGGAAGTTATGCTCAAAGAACTTGTTCTGCTCCTCATTTTATCAAAGCAATATCCACAAGCATTAGATGAGCTCGAGTTGTAGGTCTTTTCATGAATGATATGCGCCTTTTTCCTTGACCAATCGTAGGTACCTGCCTTCATTTCCTTACCAAGATAATCCTGTCCTCCATATATACGCCGGGCTTCTTTGTCTATATCTCGCGCAAGATCAAGGAGGTAACAAGCTTCTCAATATGTTTTCCATTTATACGCTCATATTACATTAATCAGAAGCTCAGATTCTGGATAGTTCTTTTCTTCGAGATGCACAGTCACACCTCAATCAAGCCAAGTCAATTGACCCGTCCAATGCAGTCGCTGCAGCATTCCTTGAAAAGGTGACCATACGTCTCGTCATGATAAATTTAAGGAGTACGCTCCTGACATGTTTTTAGATCAACACTCTCCAAAAACGAACAGACGAGAATGAAACCGTTGATTCTGATAACGAAGGAATGGAAATTGACAATCCGACCCCTCGACGAAAGCGATTCAAACTATCTTTCTCGCCCCCACAAGGCGCTACTCAATCTCGGAGTCCGAATCTAAATCGATAGCCGGCATCTCCTCGTCTTCATCCTCGGCTGAAATGCCGGGCACATTGTATGTGGGTGCTTTCTGGGTTGAGCTCGAAGCTTCGGTCTGTTGAGACGTTGTCGGTGGTTGCGAGGATCGTAACTTTGGGGCTTCAATAACTGAAGAACGATACTGCTCTTCCGTTGGTGATCCCGCTAAGGTCGAAGTGGGTTCAGGAGCCGCTGTTGCTTTTTCTTTGCCCTTGAGTTGTGATAATGAGACTGGTTGTACTGGAGGCTGTGTTGTGATGGAAGCCACGACGGTTGGTTTTGGCGCTGGTGGCAGCGACAAAACTGCAGGGCTCTCCATTTCGAGGTCCCGATGTTGCAGTAACTCATCTTGACTCGAAAATATACCAAGTGATTTGCGCAACCCTGCTTCTTCGTCTGCTTCCTCGCTATACATGAGAGAGAGACTCTCAGCAAGAGGCATTGGCCTGATAACGGGTGGTAGGCGTGGGTGAAGTAACAAATCAAGCTGCCTTTGAGATTCCTGCACCAAAAATTGGTTTAGCTATGAACGTCGATCGTCAAGGTACCTACAGCCACGTTGCTGCCACCATAACCGAGAGCCGTCACGATGAAAGGAAGGCTCTTGGATAAAACACTTGATGTACCCGTAGTAATCTCGGTGCTGATACCATGAAGCTTGTTCATTACATTTGGGTAGAGGCCAGGATCTGATGAGAGCGTCGCAGGAGGGATCCGAATGACAGTGAGCATTATAGCGATGAGTACGCGAACAGATATCGACTGCATGGCGGCAGAGAGGTGATGATCTCGTAACAAGAGCCTAACCACTGTAACACTGATGAGGTAAAGTCATGAAAATGAACGAATGAAGCATACCATCCAACGCTGCTAGAAGAAGCTCCCCATCGGCATCTGCTGGGCAAAGAACGGCCCTTGTTGAAGAAAATACTTCTTCCCCCTCGAAATTTTGTGCTTTCTTTTTCCCTTTTCTGCCTTTTGCCGACGCAGTCCCGTTAATTCTAGCGTCTTCAATGTTTCCAGAAGTGATCAAAATTCTTGAAACCGAGGGAAGAACAGCCTTCATGAGGCGCGTAGATATCAGTGATGAATGTGAAGAGGGGTAGCGAGCGAGGACGATCTTAAGCGTTTGGAGTAGAACGACTCGATGTTCTCTGTTTTTTGTTGAGTGTGACTACAAGTGGGACTCGGAGTCGACTTACGCTGGTTTTTGGTGCTCTAAAAGAATGGAGAGAGCCCTCAAGATTTGTGTGCGGTGTGGATACATATGACCGTCAAGTCTTTGCAAAGATCAGCGTACAACAGAGGCGAGGGATTACGGAAGACATACCGGTCTACGAGAGAGGTGATTAAAGAACAGCCAAGGGCTTGAATTTTCGAAACCATTGAAAGTTCGAGTGAATGGATAGTCGGATCAACGAAACCATCCCTCTGATCAATCTTAAGCACCTATCATCCCAGAGAGTGCAGAGCAGAAGGTCTGACCTTGGAGTTGTCTGATGTCTGGAGGAGTCGCAATGCGAATCGTACGATGACTCCAAGGGGTAGCTGTACTGGTCGGTACACAATTGCACTAGGCTCTCCGTGAATCTTTGTCCGACAACAGCCGAGTTAAACGCACCCAAATAGATCATCTATTATAGTCACTGCACACTGAAGTCTATCAAGATGCAACGGGATAAGCGTCACTGGGTCTTCGTGTGTCTGCAAAGAGAAATCGCCTGGTGCTAAATAAGTTAGGGTCAGCTATTTTGCAATTCCGGCAAAGGATTGAATTCGACATACGTTGCCCAACAAATGTGGTTCGAAGCGACCAAAATGCGTTTGTACCAAAATTCAAAGTTTCTTCGAGGGTCTTTCTCCAAAGGCTGGACGCTCCTACTTTGCCTCCAGTAACATGAATAACAGAATACAAGCGCGATGCTGCACTCAGTAAATCCTGCGATACCGGAGCGTGGGGCTGTCCGTCGAGGAAGCGTAAAGCTAGACCAGAGAGCGCGGGATAAGAAGCTTTGTGCAGCGTCGGATAGAGAGGAATAAGGTTGACGAGCGCTGTCAAGGCCACAATCTGGATAAAATATTTCAGTTATTGCTTTCTTGGAGGGTTACTGAAAAACCTTGAGCTCTAGGTCTCTCGTTTGTTCAACGAGAGGAATCAATATGGCGAGGAGCTTAGGAATAGTCGGTATAGCGACATGGCGGCGGAATTCTGGAGCTTCATGTGAACGCGTAAAAATTGTTCTTAGAAGACGAATGGCAGCTTTCAACACCACAGCAGGGTCATTTTTCTTTGGTAAAGTAATGAGGGAGACTGTACAATAATCCTAACCAAAAGAACCAACTGATAGTAGGGGAAGAGCTACTCCAACCCAGGTTTGACCATTTTCAAGCAGCAGCTCTTGGGACAATATAGCAGTTTTTTGCGCAAGAACCAATCCAGCCCAACGTCCGCCTGCGTCTCTTGAGTGCAGCAGTGATTGAACTCGAGCAGTCCATTTCGGTAGATGAGGCGAAGGTGCAAGGCTTTCCACAGTGAGAGTATTGAGAATGAAGTGGAGATGAAGAACTGCCGAGGTATCTGAAGCGAGATGTATATTCAGCAGACTCTTCAGGGAGTGGTGCTCGCTCATTTTTGAGGCAAGCATTAATCTCACCGATTTTTTCGGTGCGAAGACATCAGCGTCCGAGCATAACAAGCGTAAATACATATCGTCTTGGCGATCAATTCATCAAAGTGCTTCCCTGACCAGTGTCAAGTGCTACACAAGGCTACGCAGCAAGTTGCAGCGTAACTACTACCCATATCCAAACCAAAACGGCCATTCTCGGTTTCCTGCTTACAGTGTTTATGTGAGCTACTAGGATATGGCAGCTTCTTCGTCTTCTGCTAAGGACATCGACGAGCACCTGCAGTTGTCTGCGTTCAAGGTGCATTGATACCCCTAACGATGAGTCGAACAGGCTAAAACAGGTTCTCCAGGGCAAATTTGACAACACAGAATTCATCTCCTCAGTGTCTGAAAAGCTAATTGTACAATCAAAGGCGGACAATGGACGTACGTCTCTCTTCCACGAAACCCGAGAACATCCTTGACTTATGTGTTGCAGCGTTCGATCCCAAGCCATTTCTCCAGACATTTGAGGTTGCTGTGGACAAGTTGATTGCACTCCGGAAAGAGGTGCAAAGTCAGACGGAACGAATGGAGAAAAGTGTGCGAGTAGGAGAGCGAGAGTACTCTAAGAAGATGAAAGACTTGAATCGCAGCTTTGATGTACGCCATCTATCTAGCCCTTCAGGCCTAAATACTGAAGTATTGCTTTCAGGCCGTTGGTAATACCTTTTCCGGGATGGAAGGTAGAATGAATGATGTCATAAGCACTGCGGTTCGGATAGGTAAGTATATATGCCGAGTTTGATCATGTACTGAACGAGCTGACTCTAGGTGACCAACTCGAGACTGTTCATGTAGAGCGACAGAGAGCCCAAGCAGCGTACGATCTGATAGACTATTATAATCAATTTACCAAGGGAGAAACAAATCGGCTCGATGCCCTACGGAAAGAAGGTCGTGCAGGTCGCCGACAAGTGGCTATTATCCTGCGACGGCTTAATACTGTGGCGAAGGAAGTGGACCTACCAACTGCAGAAAAGGTGAGAGAGACGCTGACATATGCGTTGCTGCCACTTAAATGGACCCATCTAAAGACTCGTGAACATATTGAAAAATACTGTGAAAAATTCGAGAAGGAACTGCTGAATCTCTTCGATCGCTGCTATCGCAAAGGTGATCCGAAGATGATGCATGTACGTCACATACAACCATCTTTGCGCTCATTGGAGGCTCTGACACACTCTCGCGCTCAGCATTGTGCACAAACGTTGCTGGAGTTCAACGGAGGGGCTTCATGTGTTCAGGTCTACGTAAACCAACATGACTTCTTCATTAATTCGGGTCAGAAAGCCAAACCCTCGGAAGACGTCGTCCTGTGAGTCGTTTTGTCTGTATCTCCGCTTCTATTTAGCTCAATGTTCATAGATGGAGGTCAATAGCTGATCCCGATGTCGGCCCTCCCAAAAGTGAACTTGGGCTGGCTGAGTTGTTTGAGGAAATCAGGGTCACTGTAGACCAGGAGGCTCAAATCGTGAAGGCCGTCTTTCCCAATCCCCCTATGGTTATGCAGGTCTTCCTTCAACGTGTATTTGCTCAATCGGTAAGCCGTTCCCCATAACCCTAGCTCTAATTTCATTGACACTCACATTTAGATACAACAATACATGGAACAACTTCTACATCGGGGATCTGATATATCTGAATTAGCTTACCTACGTGTACTGCAAATGGTGCACTTGCAAACGTCATCATTGCTGGAGGACCTTAAAGGCCACGAGCTCCCACATGTATCACCTCGAACTCCTTATGAAGCTACAGAGTTTCGCAGATCGCTGACAGGCACAGCACCTATTACTGGACATGCTACTACAACGAGCATTAGTACAATGCTGGAAGCGGCAATGGAAGAACTTTTCGTTCCATATACAGAAGCTCAGCGCTATCTGGAACGGGAGATCAAGAGTTTGGGAGCACTCTATACGAGTTTATTGGCTCCTTTTTCACGTTATCACGTATGTGAAATCACTGCAGGGTTGAATGTTATCTAACTTTCTGGCTGGGCAGAAATCATCGAAGGCCAAGTCATCTATGTTCGATCGCGTTGTAAATCAAATCAATGCATCCAGCGTAGGAACGACTACATCAGCTCAGGCTGCTGCTGCGCTTATGAGATTTGGTGGCATGACGGCTGATCGCAAATCAGACCAAGCAACGGAAGATGCTGTGAGAGAAGAGGATGGGTTACTATCAGTGGATACCGCAGAGAAAATTTTGAAATGGCACGCAGAAGCTATGGGGCGGTGTGTTGAGCTCAGTCCACCTGGTGACGTGTGAGCGTGTTTTATCCCTGTTGAGTCATTTGCGGCTGCTGACTGGACTTGCAAGGCCTAAACATACATTTGCGCTATTGCGAGTGTTAGCTGAGGCAATTGCGACATCTTACATAGATGAAGCCACTGAAACGTAAGTGCTAGAAGCATACGAATCTTGTTTGTTGTTATTCAACTGCTCATTTCACGCAGAGCCCAAGCCCGACTAGATGCTGCTGACACTAAAACTGAACCGTCCTTCCAAGTATTAACGATTGTTCAAACAGTTGATTTAATATGCCATCTCTGGCAACAATACATCAATACCGCAGTATTACCTCTAGCCAGCTCGTCGGTGACAGTGCGGAGAGAGATGGTCGTGTTCAATAATCAGACTGTAACAAGGATGGAAAACGGGGCAAACGGCCTACTTCAGCGCGTCGCAGATTGTGAGGTTTTTTCTTGCTTTCTCTAGCCAACTGCTTTCCTCAACCGCATATAGCTGTCATATCTTGGTTATCGTTACAGCTGGCAAAACAGAAAAAGAATGATTTCAAGCCTCGGAATGATGATCTTTCGTTCGCTCGCGTGAATACCGAACCCTGTGTTGCCTGCTGTGACACACTTGAGAAAGTTCGGGATGCTGCTCGGCAAAATTTGAGCGGAAAGAATCTGGAGGTTTTCCTTACCGAGATTGGTGTAGCATTCCACAGCCTTTTGCTTGAGCACCTGCGTAAGTTCCCCGTTAGTGCGACCGGCGGCCTCATGCTTGCAAAGTCAGTATTTCGGAAATTGCACACTTCGAACACCATCCTCATGTTTTCTGTTTTAGGGATATCAAATCGTATCAGGACATAATAAGCTCTTTCGGGATTCTCGCTTTGGACGATCGCTTCGAGTTCATTAAGCAACTTGGCAACGTGTTCCTCGTGCGGCCCGAAATTCTCAAGTCATACATCACGGAGAACTATCTCGGTCGCATCGACGTATCACTTTTGAAACCCTATCTTGCATTGCGAAGCGATTGGGGTCAATTCGAAAAAGGGTTCAATGACGCCTCTGACGAGATACCAGACAACTTTGGTGGCAGCGCGATCAAGGACAGGTTCGGTCGATTGAGTGTGATGATGAAGGACTTGGAGGGGCTTAAAGTTAGTGATGGTCTAGGTTCAATAACTATGCCGACCATGCCGACGATATCCACGAGCTTTGCTGGCGCCTTTTCGATACCCGGAAGGACATTTGGTATTTAAATATGTGGTCCGAATGTCCGAATGTACACTACTATGATATTTGCAAATACATCTACTCGCCCCGGAAAACCGGTTTACGCTTTTCCTTGAAAGCGGTCAGGGCTTCGATGCGATCTTTTGTGGATAATAAACCTTCATATGATGCGCGTTCGAAATCTAGACCGGTTTCAAGCGCGAGATCCTCGGAACGACCGACCGCCATTTTCGCTGCTCTCAAAGCTAAGGGTGCTAAAGATTGTTGTCAGCACAGAACTCGTGGAGGTCATACGAACAAGCAACAAACCATTCTTGGCGATAGACTGCGCCAAAACAAGTGCGCGATCAAACGCACTTGTGCCAGGGTCGGATACATAGTTGACGAGGCCTGAAAGAAGTGTGAAGAGAAAGGCGTGTTGAGTTCCCCCGCGGTACATGTTAGTGTCATTGATTGCTTACCCCAGTCGAGTGCCTCGTGTGCATTAAGGGAGCGTGCAGTGAAGATCAAGTCTTTAGTTCTAGCCACACCAAGTACCCGTGTAGCCCGCTGAGTGCCACCAGCACCAGGAATAATTCCGAGGGCAGTCTCCGGAAGACCAATCTTGGTGACTTCGCATCCTAATTAGCGATGAGACTGTAATAGACGTGGTATATCATCGGCCGAGAGGGACCTACCAGCAACTCGAAGATCACAAGCAAGACTTAGCTCCAAACCACCGCCCAACGCTGGACCGTCAATTGCCGCTATTGTTGGCATCGGAAGAGCCTCGAGCTTGCCAAGTGCACCTCGGAGATCCGTGAGGAACTTGTTTACTTGGAGCTGGGACATATTCCGTCTTTCGGCAAGATCTGCTCCTGCACAAAAGGATCCGACAGTCGTAGACCTGAGGATGAGGACGCGAATACTACATATGTGGTTAAGGTAATCAGAGGAAGAAACGCGAGTGTGGCAAGGACATTGATACCTCTTGTCAAAATGAGCTTCTTCTAGGCACTCTGTCATTTGCTGCGAAGGTAAATATGAGTAAGTGCTGCGCTAATTTGGAACGTGTTGGCTTAGGGCATGTACCTTGAGGAGATTGAGGGAGATTGCATTTCTGGCTTGCGGCCTATTGAGAGCGAGCGATACGATGCCAGGGTGCTTGGCGATTGGCTCAAGGAAGGCATCTGGCTGTGCAGGAGTAGAAAAAGGCCTGCGGGAGTATCTGAGGAGATGGACTGAGGTTCGGCTCGCGCGAGTCAAGCTGAGCTGAAGCATACTGGCTGTGGTTCAAGCCGGGCGTAGGGTTGGGACCGGGGGACGAGGAGACCGGATAAGAGCCGTGAGGACGGCTCGGTTGAATAAATGTGGGGAAGATGATGTGTTTATATAACTCGGTAGATGATGATGGTGACACTGTGGCTTGGTTCTTGACTTCGATGATGCATATTTCGGCCACAACAATTAGCTTGGGATCGCTGAGAGGAGTCGTCCCGCCGACTACAACAGAATTTGGTTCGCTCCGGCTTCCTTAATACAAGAAATACGAATCGTCGGAGCTGTCAGGCGAAAATGCATTGATTAAACCTCATGGAGCTGTCATTGCCGCCAGTACTATGTTCTGTCCTGAAACACAGAGCCGTGCTTGAGAGAGGCAATGTGGCTATCGGACCGCGTCGGACGGGTTATAGAGACCCTTCATTGATTGCAGCTGCTGTGACCCCTCAAGTACATGTCCACTGTTGCTCGTGAGAACGGCATCTTTTCTTCCTCAGCCTTGACTTCGTTTAAGATGCTCCAGTGGTTATCCACGACTGAGCAGGATGGGATGGTGAGTCTGCACTTTTTTCTTTCTCATGACGTGTTGTGCTTCCTCTTACACACGATCCACAGGTGGATTGGAGCATGGAGTATTCAGACGTCCTGAGTATCGTCGTACCAGTTTGCGTCATCCTCATTTCAATACTTGGCGAGGTGTTTGCTGCTCTACCGATTCCTAAGGCTCTGCGTGATTTCTACCGGTGGTTGACGTCTCCGTTTCGCAACTTTCTCACCCTCCAGGACTTGAGCGAACCTCCTGGTCCAGCGGTAGACGTGTCACCCTCGAAGACGAGAATCCTCACGGTATCCGCATCCTTCGCCTCGTTTTCCAGCTTGGTCTGTTTGATTTTCCAACTTTCTTTCAACCGCCGAGCGTCCGCCTTCAGAGCTGGCGTCCTCAGTGTTACATGGGTTAGTCGCCAAAATGATGGCTCAATCGCTCGTATCTGGTTTGACTGACCATCAGCCAAGTTTTATATTTCTTTCAGGGCTGGTTTCAAACCCTACAAAACACCACCATATCTCTTTGCTATTTTTGCATCTTTGTATGCGCTCCAATTGGGGATTGATATTGGGTTCACTCTGCTTGCGGGTAAGGTCAACTGGCTTGAGGTTGGATGGCCATCTTTGAATATCTGCTTCGCCGGAGCTTTTATCTACGTTGCTGGAACATTCCCACTCACGGCTTCGCTTCCATGCGAAAATGTTGCTGGACCTGACGACGTACGCCCTCTTCGGAAATGATCGCAGCGGTATTTGAATATCTGTTTGTCAGGTTCCATCACAATCGTTCTCCTGTCCGGAGGATAGCGTTACGCTGTGGTCCTGGAGCGCCTTCAATTTTGTTGAACCGCTCTTGAAATTAGCTAAAAGGAGAACGCTTGGGGAGACTGACGTCTGGACTCTGTCTCCATATTTTCGTCATCGTAATCTGTTTAACAAGCGACTGGAATATCAAAATCAGTAAGTTGATTTATCCTCATTGATCGCTGTGCTCATTTCGCATCCGCCGTCCGTTATACAGGCATCCTACTCACTCCCTTTTACGTTTTTTGATCTTCTCCAATTCGCTCGATCTATTCCTGGATGTCATCCTCGAGCTTTGGAGTGCAACTATCGGTATGTTTTCTCTCTCAATTGAACGCATTTGTTTACTCACCTCACTATAGGATTTGTGCCGCCCTACGCGTTGAAGGAGATACTAGCTGGTCTAGCTCGCAATACTCCCGAAGCAAGGCAATCTGCCTACGTTTGGGCATTTGTTGCGTTTTTGGCCAATCTATCCTTCGCGCAAGTAGATCTTTTCCAAGCCTGGCATACACGACGGTGCTATGAGCGCACCCGTGGTCAGCTTTTCTGCGCGATTCATTACAAGGCTCTTAGGAGGCGGGAAGTTAGCGGAAAGCAGTCAGCCAATGGAGAGCAGGAAAATTCCGATTTAGGACGGGTTGTCAACATCATGCGGTATGTATGCTCTCGGAACTGACCTATCGTCTGGCTGACGAGAATGAAATAGCGGAGATGCATACAATGTTTCGCAACGGTTCTGGGAGTTTTCGGGGATCTGCACAGCTCCAGTTCGCCTTGTGATCGCATTGATCTTTCTCTACAAGTTCGTTCTAATTTCCCTCGCCTGCCGGTGCTATATTGATTCTCCCGATCGCCAGTGTCCTGGGGTGGAGCTCCCTTGCCAGCGTCGTAGTAGTGATGATTGCCTGGATACTCAACTACCCGTTGATCCAAGTCAACATTTCGGTAAGTGTCAAAGCTCGGAAAACTAGAGCATTCGATCGCTGATGTATTCTAGATTGCTAGGTCGATGCTTCGGGCCATGGACAGACGTCTTAACACCGTGAATGAACTGTTGCAAAACGTACGATTCCTCAAGTTCTATGGATGGGGTGTGTTTTCTAAACCCACGTAATCTCCCGGTATAGCTAACTCGTGCTTCTGACTAGAGAATCATTGGTCCTCCCGAGCTCAGACGGCGCGCAATATTGAACTGGGGTGGAGGATCCGCGCTTATATCGTTGAGGCAATTGTAGGGTTCATCTGGTAGGTGCATTCTCTTTTCAAAGAGACATCAAATCGAGCCACATCTGTAGGATCTGGATACCCTCTGCAACTGCACTCGTTGCATTCCTATGTTATACTCTCATAGAAGGGCAGAAACTGACGGTATCCAAGGCATTCACTGCCCTTTCACTTTTTTCCTACCTCCAAGGCCCGATGGCTGCCCTGCCGGGTCAAATAGAGGCCTTCTTGACAGGTAAGACAATGGCTAGTGCTTTACTAAGGCATGCTGAAGGGATTATCTAGCGTACGTTTCAATGCAGCGAATTGAGTCGTTTTTATCCGAGGGAGAAGTGCCGGACTGGGCTTCCACGCTCACCTACGAACTATCCAACGACCAGCAACGGACAGACGACATCGGATTTACTAACGCAGTTTTCGAATGGGATGCTTGTCCGGGAGATTCAACGCCTTCACGCTTCCGACTGGGCCCCCTCGAGTTCAAGTTCCCATCTGGAAAATTGTCATTGGTCAGCGGTTCGACGGGTGCAGGAAAGACGGCACTACTCTCGGCCTTGCTTGGAGGTAACAGAAATTTGTATTCTACCGCGACCATGTCGCTGAATCTCGGCTAGAAATGCATTGCATATCTGGCTCAGTCCTTGTAGATAAGACTCAGCACCGCCTTGCTTACTGCGGTCAAAATCCTTGTAAGCCCCTTCGTCTCCCACACGAACAAATCTTTTGAAGGTTGAATAGGGCTGGAGCATGCGACTATTCGAGACAACATCGTATTTGGCTCTGCGTATGGATACGATAAACTTAGGTACGATAAGGTAGTGGAGGCTTGTGCTCTCCTCCCCGACCTGAAAATTCTTCCCGCGGGAGATCTTACTGGTGTGTCACGAATCCCCTGATTGTACCCCGGATTCCTCTCACACCAATTGGCAGAGATTGGAGAAAAGGGTATCACTCTATCTGGAGGACAACGTGCACGAATCGCCTTGGCTCGCGCGATGTATTCCCAAGCCCAGGTAAACATTCACCCTCTCTGGTCAAGGACAAAACTAACTGGTAGATGTAGTGCATTCTTCTTGACGATCCGTGAGTGCCTAGATGATGGTCATCAACATCTCAACTTCATTATCGTATTAGTCTGGCGGCCGTTGATATGCACACTGCCCAGCACATCGTTAAATCCTGCTTCACCGGAAGCCTGGCGGAAAACCGAACCATCATCCTGGTTACCCATCACATCACCCTTTGCTTGCCCATTGCTTCTTATGTTGTGGAGCTTGATGCAGGAAAAGTATTGCATCATGGTGCCACGACAGAGCTTGCCCAGGGCAACGTGCTTACCGAGATTATCGAGGCTGAGGATCAACCAAGTGCGGATATCGAGGACAGTCCTACGCTCCATATACCCGAACTAAGCGTTGCCGACCTGAGTGGTAGCGGGACCACTACTCCGGCCTATTCTCTCGGTTCGGATGTGGGCTCAGTTGACGGCAAGCTCATCGAAGTAGAAACCCGAGCTGAAGGCCGCGTGTCGGTTCGAACATACTTGACTTATGTTTATGCCGCAGGTATCTCCTGTTGGACTTTGGCCATTCTCGTTATGCTGCTAATTAGGGTCATCGGCATCGGTAACCAAGTGGGTTAATGGTGCATTCCTCGCTTGAAGTTTTGCTAACGAAACGCGTAATGTACGTAGATCTTCCTCGCCAAGTGGGGTGAAGCATACGAGAAAGAACGGTTCTCTGCACAGCCATTCACTCACCCTCCTCTGCTTTCTCACCTGCTCTCGTATCCATGGGAGGACCTCCCCTCTCCAGAGTTCAATGTCGTACCTTGGCTCATGATTTATCTTTGGATCTCAACGGCTGGCGCTGTCGCATTATTGTTGAACATAACACTCGGATATTACGCCAGTCTTAAAGCCGCCCGTTCACTCTTTTCTTCGCTACTATCCAGGATCACCCGCGCTCCTTCTCGTTTCTTTGACACTACCCCCATCGGTCGCATCCTGAATCGCTTCACCTCCGACATCGGGACCATAGATAGCGCCCTCCAGAACTCGGCGAAGGCCTGTATTTCCGGAATCATGGATTTCGTTTCGTCATTCATTACAATCCTCGTCGTCGTCCCTCAATTTGCTCCATTCGCACTGTTCATTGCCTGGCTTTACGTTCGAATTGCCCCTCCGTACATCCGCACTTCGCGAGACCTGAGACGTCTAGAGTCAATCGCTCTTTCTCCTGCGTTCTCCGGTTTCGACGAGTTGCTCCAAGGAATCACACACATCCGGGCCTTTGGTATGGAACAGAGGTACCAAGACAGATTCTATAAGAGAGTACGTTATCCTCTATATCGGCGGAAGTGTGAATGCTAATGGAAACACTCAGGTTGACCATTTTCAAACCTTTGATCACGTCTATGTACGTAGCATTTGGAGCATCTAATGGCTTTTCTCACGCGTAGGTCTCGCTAGTGGCTCGTCAATGGTTGGCTTCGTTGGCGTTACGATTGTGAGTAATGATTTTAACGGCATTATGCTATGCTAAAACGAATCAAGGTCTGGGCTCTGTGGTTGTATTCATGGCGACATTCTTTGCACTTCGTGCTGGCATAACTGACGGCCTCACTGCTGTCGTCATCAGTCAAGCTACTTCGTTTGCCGAGGCTAATCGGCAGCTAGTCAAGTGAGTTTCTATCTTCACGAGCTCAGGCGCTATCTGACCCTTGACTCCAGAGTTGCTGCACAACTCGAGTTGGACTTCAATAGTGTGGAACGGGTGATGGAATACCTTGATGTTCCGCAGGAGGCTCCGCCGATCATCAAGGAGTTTCGTCCACCCGCCTACTGGCCTTCCTCATCTGGAGAACTTGTTGTGGAAGACCTTTCAGTCCAATATGCGCCACACCTGCCACCTGCTCTGAAGAACGTAAGCTTTACCGTCAAGCCATGTGAAAAGGTCGGAGTGGTGAGTAACCTTCTCACACTGTATTGACAGTTTGATCGGAAGCTTAACGCCACGTTTTAGATTGGAAGGACCGGATCAGGTGAGATTACTGAATGGAGATCGATGACGAAGTTCATTGATATTTTTCAGGGAAATCAACGCTAGCATTGTCTTTTCTGAGGATGATCGAGTCCAGTGGGGGAAAAATAATGTATTGGTTTCGTAACACTTTAAAAACACCAGCACTTACCCTTCAAAAGGATTGACGGCATTGATGTCTCGAAACTCGGTCTTGAGGATCTTCGGACCAGGGTGGTGAGTGTGAACCTTTGTCAATGCCGCGTCCTGTGACGCTCAACTTCTCTTAGACTATTATCAGCCAAGATGTCTCTATCTTTACTGGGACCCTCAAAAGTAATCTCGATCCTTTAAACAAAAACACGCCGGAGGAGTGTCTAGAGGTTCTGGAACGTTGTCACCTGAGCTCAGCCTTCCATTTTACTCCTAACATCGACGAACCTACCATTCTTGATATGCAGATTAGTCCTGGGTCGCTGAGCGCGGGTGAGAAACAGCTAGTGGCCCTCGCACGGGCCATTCTACGCAGGACAAATATCGTCATCATGGATGAGGCAACTTCTCAGATTGATACACATTTGGATGATCAGGTATGTACAACCTGTTTGTTGCCAAGGTATCTCCAAAGCTTACCGACATAACTAGATTCAACATACCATACGCGATGAGCTTGCTGGTGCGATAGTTATTACTATCGCTCATCGCTTGAGGACTATAATCGATTATGATCGTATTTTGGTCCTAGACGACGGCAGAGTCGCCGAGTTTGACTCGCCTAAGCGTCTTTTGCGAGATAAAAAAAGCAAATTTAGGCAGCTTTGCCAAAAAAGTACTGATTGGCCGCTGTTTTCATCTCTCCTTCGCGACTGGGACTCAGCCGATGAGTCGTAATCTCTTCGATAATTCCCTTCAATTCCTGTTCGTCTCGGTTTACTCCTTGTCTTCTTGGTTTACTGGGTCTATTGTTGATTTTCTCTGGGTTTCATGGTCTACTTTACGTGTTGTATGTCTTATATACTTTTAGTGGGTTACCTCTTACTTCCTCTTACATTTTAATTACGCACACTCATGATGTTTACGGATCTTTGGATAATTCATTTGGTAGATAACCATGAATTTGAGTTTTAGGCGCATTTACAAAATTGGTTGCAACATCTCCTAGCACTTGTGCCAACTTATGAGACTATACCATTGCCTGTGCAAAACCTGTGAAAGTAGTACTCACCTTTCCACTGTTGTTATAGTTCTGCTCAGGATGTACAGACTCGATCATGGCTTTTGGTCGACATTACGAGTCCTTTGAGGAGTCGTCATTTTTCCCCCGGGAGCCTTCGCCCGGCTCACGTTACCTTTATAGCGCAGTCACGTTGTCTTCAATCACGTTTCTGTAATCACGTTACTCATCAATTCACCTCTGCTTCGGGCGGCTCGAGTCCTAGCGCTCTTCTCTCTTAGTTTGATTGTGTTATCTTGAGTATTGAAGCTCCAGAAGAAGAGCCCCTAGCCGCGAGGAGCGAGCGACCGAAAGTCGGTCGGCGACGAGCGGCAAAGGGGCTTATCATCAGTAGCAAACTTAGAAATGGGATGAAAATCAAATGAAAATAATGATAAGATAATGATAGAGACGTTCTTCTAGGGTATCAATATCATCTCAATATATATATCTTTATTGCCTACAAAAAGGACTCGTACCTGCCGTGCAGAGCAGCGGCCCGCTGCCCAAGTTAAACTAGCACACTCGCCTGAGCCCGTGATCTTATCTGACGACCCACTTCATTTAGGAGTCTTTCTTCTAGACATCGATTGCAATACAATGGCAATGTGGTGTCCATCATTTTACTTTCGTGTTCTCCCATGTCGTGTGAATTGAGACTGGAACAGGTAGGTGAACTCTACGTGGACGACATACTCAGTTGAGGAGTCACTGCTTGTAGTGTGCAACAATAAACTGCAGGAATTCGCTCCATTCAGCCTCCCAAATTTCCAGTGCAATTTGTTTTTCGTCAGTAAGCATCATTGAGAACTAACGAATTTGATCAACACTTTGGACAGTGTACACTGCCGTTCAACCTACCTGAATGCTGTCCCTGGCCAGCACGCCCAGTGTGCTCAGGCCAGTAATCTCACTGGAAACGAGGAGCTGGAAGTGTCTGTTGAATAAAAACTAACAAAATAGAAGAAGGTTATGCACCTGGAAGAAATCATACGTCAAGCCCATGTTCCCGAATACAGAGGGGCCATCAGAGCACAATGCGACGGGAACACCGTGATTGATGATAGTTGGAAGTGGGTGCGTCGGCATCGAGGAAGTGAGACGCTAGTTCAAAGGATATGGAGTTATCATCACAAAATTCCCTGGAAAGGGCAATCTCAACTTACAAGGACTTCATTGCTGGCGTTACTTGTCAGTGATTGGTAAAAAAATTCTAGCATGTAAAAAAGCGCACGATATTGGGCAGACCTCGAGTAAGATATTTCGCTCACGGCAAGCTTGTAAGAGCTTTGGATGCTTTACGAGTGAAAACCTGGAGAATTTACCAAGGGGTATCAGCAATCAATTTGGGGGAGGTTCATCACGAATGCTAACCCATGTCCAATACGTCTGGTCCCCAACAGAAGTGCATCGTACATGTTGTCGTCCGTAAGGTTACCATCCCCCAGCGTTTCGCCTGCGTGAAAGAGGAATGGTATTTCGACACTTTCCTGAGCCTGGCGTTTACGGAAGTAAAGCAACGGCTCTATGTAGTCGATGAGAGGGCGTAACTCATCCTCGTTTCCTACTAGGTCAAAACCTGGCTCAGTTTGATTAAGTGAGCGCTTAGACAGCCTATCAAGAATGGCTGCACCTGCAATGATATGCGGAAATTCTTTCTTAAGGTTAAGACAATCATCGACATAATAATATAGGTCTTTGGGGTCTAGAGCCCTGAACGCAGTATAGATAATCTGTTGATACTCATGAGTTGAAGATAGCAGGGTTATAAGGGTTTCTTACTCTTGCACCAAGAAATTTGTGGCCTCTGTTTTCTCTAACAAGTTCTCCTTTGACCTCATTGACCGTCGCGTCAAAGAGCTCCAGGACTTCCCTGTGCGTAACGGTGCGCTTGCCGTCAGCCGAGATCAGATCCCTAAGCACAAGGTTCAGTTATCCATAGCAAAGCAGCATTATGGCGGTGTCAATCTCACTTGGCAAAATAAAAATCCATTCTTACTTCCACATAAGAAATTCCGTCATCTACAGAAGCCAGGAGAAAGATGCGGAGGTATTGTTTGAAGATGGGTAGGAAGTGGACGAGTCTCTGCAAGAGTGATCCGGTTAGAAATTCATTTCAGAGGGAGAGGTTGAAAAGGCCTCACGCCTGAGACCCCAAAAGTGCTTTGGAACTTTTTCCAGACCTTCGTTTCCTCGCCAAAATACGTTAGACAACAGAATTCCATACCACATACCTTTGTCACAGTGTTGTGAGTTCCATATGCTTCCAGTGGAGTCAGTGTCATGGCGTTGACAATCCATCTATCAAACCCCTCTGGACCACCTAATGAAGGGTCGAATCGCTCTCTCGCTCTGGCAGCATTGACCCAAGTGTTGGGCAGGTACTCGTTAGAAGAAACACTCTCGCCGTCTAGGTTATATGACCCCGTAGGCAAAGACATGAACTCAGGTAGAACTGAAGATATGTTCTCTACACTAAGCAGTTGAGGTACGCGGATATGAATCGCAGGCTGCTGTAAAGCAAGGGCAAGGAGAGTGCGTGTGTTAACCGTCGCGCCGATATGAATGTGTAGCAATGCGCCTTTGGGCATCTGAACAAGTACTGTCAGTTATGGGGCCAAAACAGCTATAGAAGTGTTTTCTAACTCGTGACAGAATCTCGAAAATGCGGGTTTCCTCGATGACTTGCTTTCCTGAATATGTACACCTTCAGCTTCGGGCTTGTAGGTCTGTGGTACAACGCACCAGTCAGAAACTCCATTCCAGGAAAGGGATGGGGAATATCCGGGTGTTCAGCCCTCCAGATGCTAGTGGCTTCTTCAGTTCGGATCCTCCGTATTATTTCATCAGCCTCTGCTTCAAGTGCAGAACGTGCTTGAATAGACGCCCTGTCTCTACGCAGGGAACGATCTGCCTCGATAAGGTTGTTGCGGTCTTCTAAGTATTGCTCCTTGCTCAGGATATTGGTTGGCATGTCGGAGGGTACTCGAGGATTCCGGATATTGTGTACTCGTGCGATGAGCAGATATATAGAATCAAATGAGTCATAGATGGCGGAGATGATATTTCTGACTCGTGCTGCTTTTTTTTAAGTGTCTTCTTCCTTTAGGTCAACAAGTCGATTCAGTACCTCCAGAGTGTGTTAAGAATCTGGTTTCCGTTCTGATTCTTGAGATTGAATCAACAAACTTGAAGCGAAAGTGGTAATCATAGATACGTATGATGTGAACGTAGGATGTACCAGTGATTTGCGCGAGGAGAAAAAAAGGTAGATGGTTACTGGGCTAAATGCATGGTATACGACTGTCCGCCCAGACTGTGCCAAGCGAGCCTCTCATACATGTGACCGTGCATTGATCCGAAAGTTACAGACTTCGCAAGTCTGTTAGTCTGTTCACTCATGACTGGAAGAAAGCATGAATGAACATATAAGAATATATTAGTGTATCCATTATGGTGCCGATACAGTGAGCTGTGTGTATGTGCGTCTATGTGGCGAAAACGAAATTAAGAAACGTCAAAGTTCACGGATCTGCTCCTGGCTGCATAGATGACGTAGATGTATCGCGGGGTCAGTCAATGAGGTTAATCAAGACGATTGTTATTTTCCTCTTCTTCAACTAGTCGTGCTAGATCCTCCACATTCACCGTAGGTGGCGGCAGAGGACTTGTACCATCATGCGCAAGAAAATCGGCGAGCGACAAGGGTCGAAGCTTGAAGCCCTGCGTAATCGAGTCGATAAGCCCAAACCTGGAGAGAAGAGATAAACAAGTAACGGACCTCAAGTTGGCCTTTGACTAGCAGCTCCTCATTGCCCTCGGCAGTTCGCATGAATTCCCTTACAGGAACCATTGCAGCATTGCGGCATAGTTCTCTTAGATCGGAACCAGAATGTCCTTCTGTCACTTCTGCTAATGATGGCATTGAGAAATCAGGAGCAATCTGCGTGTCTTTTAACATCTAGCACAGGGGATGTCAACGTTAAGATGGCAGAAGGAGAGCAAAGAAACATACTAATTTCAGGATTTTCAGCCGCTGGTCGAAATTCGGGAGCCCGACAGCAAAGCGTTTGGGCATCCGTCTGAGAATGGCAGAATCGATGTCATTCGGTCTATTCGTAGCACCAAGAACCAATATCCGATCCGTTGCAGACGTTAGGCCATCCCAAAGTCTATATATACTCGTCAATGACTTGGAGGTAGAATCAGGCCACACAAGACGCACGTCATGAACTCGGCCTTCATCATCCCAGTTACTTCATGATCACCCTTGGTTCGTTCTCGCAAGAACGAGTCTATCTCGTCAATGAATATGATACTTGGTTGCACCTTACGTGCAAGACTGAAGAGCCCAGCCACGAGCTTGTTCGACTCTCCGTACCACTTGTTGGTTAGCACTGATGCTGCAATGTTGATGAAGGTAGCGCCTGACTCCTTGGCGAGAGCTTTTGCGAGCATAGTCTTCCCGCATCCGGGGGGACCGAACAGGAGTACCCCTTTGGGCGCACCCAGAAGGGATGATGATGAGGTGAAGAGGTTAGGGTAAAGTAAGGGATAGATAACGGACTCTCTGAGAGAGGAGATAATACTGTCGAGTCCCCCGATATCTGCCCAGGACATGTAAGCGTTCGGGGGACCAATGAAGGAACACAAAAGAGAACAGACCAGAGAAGCGGACATCAATATCGTCTGGATGAATAACTTCATTCGCTACCTTCTCTGCAAGACTATTGAGACAATTGGTGTGTACCGGAAACGAATATACGTACTTTCGTACTCGTCCAACACTAGTCCGGAGTGGCCAAGTCGTTTCAGCGCCTCTAGCTGTTTTTCCTTGACTTCTTCCTTCTTATCTGGGCTAGTTACACTGTCGATGACCCACTGAACACAGACGGGTTTGGTGAGAGCGTTTGGTAGGTTACATGGAGGAAAACGTACTCGGACCGTATAAAACAAAGCTGCCTACGTCACCCATTAAGTACGAACCTGCAAGAGAATCGTAACCACGCACTTGAGATGCCAGAAATAGTGCGACTGGAGCAGCACAAATTTTGGTAAGCAATGGTTTATGAGTTGGATGAACGTCGCACCTTCAAATACCGCACGCTTTGTGCCCGATGCCACCATATTTTTACTTCGAGACTAGAAATGTCGACCCAGAACGTTAGCGTTGTGTGCGTTCGTCGTCTCCTGAGGCCCGAAGCAAAGAGTGGAAGTCGCTGTGTCAGTGAAGGCTGGGCTCACCCAAGGCCAACTCGTGACCATTTCGTCACAATTGGGCCAAGTTTGTAGTCGGCTAGAATTGATTACATCCAATGTTTACCGGATTCACGTGTCATGACAACTCTTTCAGCAGCACCAAGGGGCCAGGACTTCTGCGATCTCCTAGTCGACCGCTCGTTCATTTCATTCTGTCTTGGCTTTCTAGTCAGCTTCAACATTTTTCCTGGTGAAAAAAAGGGCGAATAGCTTGTCTCTCTGCTACATTCGCCCCACTCAAGTATAATATATCTAGTTATTTCGAGCTTCGATGTCTCTCAAAAAATGTCTCCACAACCAGGGTTGCGAACGGCCAAAGCCAATTCACACCATACATCTCTTTTTTGCCACACGAAGATCGCAAGCTACTTGAGCTGTTCCGTCATCGGCTTGCTCTGGTCGCCCGAATGACATTCACAGGGATTCAAGAGACTGCTTTCTATTCATACCTGCTTTCTGCTGGCATAGGAACCGGAACCGTTGAATAAGAGCTTTACCACCTGACCTACCGCCAGGCTTGACGGGTACAAACTAGCAGGTGTGGTAGTCGGAAATCCAACCAGCTGCATCATGATTTCTGCTGTAAAACTTTGGGATATCTGTGCTCAAGAAAAGGATTGAGCTATATAGTATTCCTTCGAGGATTGAAATATAAGGTACATTGAATGCTGGTCTCTCGATCAGGTATCTGGTCCTCATATCTTGTACTCTCTATTCAATTTCTTATTGCATCCCTTTTCAGGTCGTGGTCGGAACCGTGTTTTGACCCTGCATCCTTATAAGAAGACAAGCAATGCTCCAAGTATCCATGCAGTTCCATCGGCTCTCGCGCTTGCTAGATTGCCCACCTCTCACTACGCCCTAGTGCCAAGTCAAGAATACGCCTCGGATGGCAACTTCTCGCTCTCTTTACATCGACGATCGTGATCCGGCTATCACATATTCATCGATTATGCCAATTGCTACTGGTCATGTTTGGTTGCCATTTCACGGGGCAGGCGAAGAATTCATGCAAACAACAACTCATGCAAACCTGACAGGCTCTTCAGCGCACATTGTCTTTACAGGTATGTTCATCCAAGAGTCATCATATGTTGTAGGTCGACTCAATGAACACAGGTTCCGATATCAGCGTCTTTGGTTCAGTCTCCCCAGCATCCGCCGGGTTATCGGATCCCCTCACACACTACATTCTCGATTCCAACCCCCCCTTTCCCTTTCGGCCCGTTCCCAACAACGATACTCAGTATAACGTTACATTCTACCAGTCGCCAACAAACTTAACATCTGGGCTTCATACTCTCCAGATCGTCCTTCAATCTGTCGGAAATTACTGGTTAGATTACATGGTCATCGACGGATCGCCTTCAGCGTTGTCGGCAGTAGTCAATGAATCGATTACAACCCCTCTTGTCTTTCAAAGCACCTCTATATCTACCATGCTCAACCAGTACACCCTCACTACTATGCTCCCTACTTCATCTGCGTTGGCATCAACTCTAGGAGCTTCAACAGACGTGTCTGGAGAGCTCATTGCCAGCGCGGTTCTGGGAGGTATCCTGGGTTTTGTGCTCCTCTGCGGTCTTGTAGTAGCGATTTACCGCTGGAAGAGTAGCAATCGTATCCGCGACCCGGAAAGTGTTAATCCGTTCAGGATTTACACAAGGGGGATCAGTGATAGGCTCCAGATGTCTGAAAACTCAGACAGTCCTGTCAGCTCAGCACCAAGCTCAGGGTTCCACAAAAACCGGGAGCGTTCGATATCCATATCCCATCCTGAATCTCCACCTGGATATCATAGCCCTCGCCTGTGATCCACTGGCATTGTCTTGGACGTTACTATGTCCCATAAAGACGTTCATTCAGACGTTCATTCACTCCCGGCCTTTCCCTTCGATTTCCTGCAGTGATCGATCTATCTACTATATCTACTCCTAGACACTGTTCCTTTTCACTTGCGCCATCGATCCTGAGTCCCGTGTAAGGGAAGTTAGTCGAATTCACTGTCGAGCTACCGAATTGACCGAACCATTAACCCTTGTCACCTGCTTGTTTTTACGCATGCATTTATTCCATTGTTGCGTTATCTCACGTTGTCCATTCAGACGGACCAGTCGGTGGTCGGCTTCCGTCACGGGCAACCAACTCTCTTGGTCCTTCAACCGGGAGTGAGTAGCACGAGCAGTAATCGCGCCATCTAGTCACCTTAAAATCAACTACTATTCCACCCAAATTCTTATAAGAACTTCAACCGAGTGTCACCTCCGAAAAGGCATTCCTTAGACTCAATGACTGGGAGGCGTACCCCCCCCCCCATTGAACTCAGCCACTGGGAAGGTGATCGTAGCAAATTTACCAACTCCAGGCTGCATGTTACATCAACTCATCAACGCCCATGGCATGAGCAAACCTGCATACGGCAAGACCTGGGAGGTGAGATCCAGCTTCAATCTTCGGACTCCGGGCAGAGGACAATCTGGTCATTAAGTGCCATTTTTTGACTTCTCTTACCACGATGTACCTCAATGTACAAAATTCATAGATTGTAATTCTTACATCAATCAATTTGCCGAAGGTCTTAACAAGTATTGCTCCAAGTGACCATCTTCTCACGTTTTTAGAACCCGTGGACACGGTTTCAGTTGGAATATACTTTAGTGGGTTCTCAAGCCGAAGCATACTGTTCGAACCGAACGAGGTCAAGCCTGGACTATGTTCTTCCACTGTGTATATTTTATGTTCTGCTTTGCTTATACCGGGCTCTAGTGTGAATCAGCCTGAGTCTGGTTTGTGACCACTGCAATCGACGACACTGTTCTAGAAATGTTGAAGTCCTGCCGTGGCCTGAGCCGGTACTTGGTCCTGGAAGTCACCCACGTGTGCCCCTTCCCTCTGAATTCAGAGGCGACTTCTATACTGACGAGTTTAGGACTAGCCGAATGATTGATGGCAATGATTCGGAGACGATGCCAAGAAGCGTGGAGATTAGAAGTGGCAAGGCCTGTTCGGCAACTGATGATTGAAAATTGATCAAGAAACGCTACCTTCGGAGAACATGTCCGGAACTATTTTCTTTTGCTTTCGTTGTATTTTTGTCGGAACACCAGGCCTTTGGGTTCGTCATCACCTCATCGCTGGATAGCTAATGATTCGGTACTACGTTTACAGCCCGTATGCGCCTCGGCTGTCCACTCGACCCCTTCGCGTGAGGGTTCACCGTGACAAACGGGCCAGGTGGTCAGATGACGGACATCTGCGAATATTCATCTCATGGTTTATCCGAGTCTGATCGTCAAGCAGATTTCGCCGTCTTGGGCTTAAACTATACACATTGCCTACACCCGTGAAGCCCCTTTGTTTCAACGGATAGTCTCATGCGAATATGGCCATCATTCACGAGAATGAATCAAGGATCTTCTCTGTGAATCTATCCTCTTACAGGGTAACCGGGTTGGAGCTCGATTGAAAAGAACGTACCGTACTACCTGGAAATCCATTGGGCTTCGGTGTCACCCTCACCCCCCACTAGCTCACCGAGCTCGACACCTCTTACATTCCCCTGTGATTAAACTCTACGACAATTTTGTTGATAACACTTAGGATGACCAACTCTCCGACCCGCGCGCTCTATGTGGATGATCGCGATTCCTCGATCGTTTACTACTCTATAGCGAATAATGCACAAGCCTGGACTCCTGTTCTAGGTGCAGCCGGGTTTGAGTATATGGGTACTACAACCATGGCAGAGGTGGCAGGTGCAGCAGCTAACATATCATTTACTGGTAAGTGGCCCGCAACTGCTGGTCAGGGCGCATGTTTTTTTGTTTTCAGAAAAGCTCACGGTGGCATGAAGGTGCTGATATCACCGTTGTTGGAACTGTCTCCCCATCCTGGTACCGACAACCCCCTTCGGTTGCCTTCACCCTCGACGGGACCCCGCCAATCACATTTCAACCTGTGGCCAACAATGATAGCCAGCCTCAATACAATGTCACATTCTACCAATCACCAGAGTTGACGAACGAGCCACCGCACACCCTCAGCATGCGTACAGAGACCACAGGCTCTTTTTGGCTTGACTATATTATCGTCAGGGGGGTTCCTTCTGCGTTATCCGTGGTAGACCCCGATAGTATCTCCAGTCTTACGAGCACTCTAGCAAGCACTCCAACCTCAGCCCTGTCAACTCCGACCACGAGTTCACTTCCCTCTTCTGCCTCCCGTTTGAATTCTCGAGCTATAATCGCCAGTGGTGTATTGGGAGGTGTTCTCGGTTTGGTCTGTTCACTCGGTTTCCTCTGGTTTTGCTTCCTGAGGCATAATAGGCGTTCTGGGCATGATTCAGCCAGAACAACTGGCGGTTATGATCCTAAAAACCCAGTCGTAGTCCCTTATCACGGAAGTAGTGCCTATAGAGCATTTACCAGTGATTCATTCTTGACATCAGCATCCACCGGTCAACCCGGGGTCATGGTGGCTTCTGGGACGGCACAAAAGGGACAACACGTAGAGAATCAAGAGCACATCACCGCTGGAAGCTTTGCTAGTGCTAGCAATCTTGTCTCAACGTCAGGATCCAGTAGTGTCCCTACTGGAGCAGCAGCAATACAAGGGAGGACAGGGAAGGGCTATCGATCGACGTATCTTATAAACAATGACTCTCCTCCTATATACTCAGGGCCTTTCCATTGATTATGCTTTAAGGACAGAGACGCCAAGGACTCTAACCATGACGAAGAACGGGTCACTGGCCCCAGATAAACCACATCGGACGGGTTGAGAGTAGACATTTTCCTGTAGCACAAATAAATCAATTATGATATAAAAATCGTTTACGCTCCTCAAACCTGTACTCGTCCCATGAACTGAGACTGAGTACTGAATATTGACTATTGAATAATGATGTCGATCCGTTGTCGATCCGTACACTCCGATCGGTGATGCCCGACTCATGTAGTTATTGATCCGCAGCTCCCACGAAAAAGTCGTGCTTCAGTAAATTTTCAGCCAGTTGCCGCCACTCCGGAATCGCTATGCTTACTCCATGTTGGGTATGCGGTCTCAAGTGACCGAGGCACCATCATGATCACCTTGGTTTTACACTACTCTTCCCTCGAGTCAAAGGCTTCGAGTTGATTTACCTCGACCTTGCGCAACCCAGGTGACAACACGCTACTTGAGACAAAATGCATAGCCCGCACTGCATCTACGAAGATGTTTTATTTAGCAGGGACTGACTGGATTATCGCGAATGGTTCAAAAATGCGTTGGTGCCTGAGTAGCGCTCAGTCTGGGGTTCTAATCCATCAGACTAGACACATACTCTTCAGAAACACTTCGCAATGACCTTGGATCATTTCCTGGCAAGAAGTCTCGAAATCTCCCGCCATGCCCGCTCTTCCGATCACTCACTACCTTTGTCCCAATACATTCGTTTTTCCGAAGTGTTACGGTGACCTGTTCAAGGGAGAGGACATAACGCGTTAATGCCTGTTTCACTTAAGGTAGTGTACCTGATTCGATGGAGATAATGACGCCGATGTCGTCGTTGTCGAGTTCGAGTACGGATTCTAGCTGGATGTCTCATCCCAGGATAATAGCATGAGAATCATAGTGATTTGTTGGAGACGATCATCCAAGCCATCACTCAATCACTGGTTCAAAGGAATCTTCTTTCGGCGCTACTCTCTTGGAATAAAAGATTTGACACTGGATGCCCTCTGGGAGTGCTTGGGCTGTTGACCGATTCGCTGCTTCCCCAACCGCCCATCTATTTCACCCCACCCAGACCATCATGGACGTCACTCGCACTATCTACCTGGATGACCGTGACCATTCCATAATCTACTATTCTTTGGCACGAACCGGGAACCCGTGGTTTTCGGATCCGGGGTCTGCTGGAAATGAGTTCATGGGTACCGCGACACTCGCAGAACATGCTGGGGATGCTGCGAACATATCGTTTTTCGGTAGGAACCTTGCGATATTGAGCAAATGAAACTGCTAACGCTCAAGTTGAAGGGTCTGGTATAAGCATCCTCGGCACGGTCTCCCCGACGGACTACATGGCTCCAGCCATAGCGAGCTTTACCCTTGACCAATTTCAGCCTCAATTGTTCAAACCTCATACAGACAACCAAACCCATTATAATGTTACATTCTATCAATCCCCCACAAGCCTCAACAATGACCATCATACCCTTCAGATCACCCTCGTTAGCTCAGGAGCATTCTGGCTTGATAGCATTGTTCTGATAGGGGATTCATCCCTTGCAGTCGAAACGGCTCGACCCGAAAGCGCCATGAACCCTCAAGTTAGCGCTGATCCAACGGTGCCACCAGGTCCTCCAGCGGCTTCCAGTGGCAGCTCAGCACAGGGTGCACTGGCTGCGATGGGAGTAATGGGAAGTGTTTTCTTTCTGGTGGTCATCTGTTCGCTCTTTTGGTATATCCACCGCAAACGCTCCAAACGCCCTCAGCGCCCTTTTCCAAAGAGCTGTGACACTGTCGTTCCATTTCACGGGCGTTTACCAAGCGTTTCTACTGTTGATGCTACGGTAGGGAGCCCCACCACCGAAAAACCTTGCATGTCAAATGCGAAATCACCTCGGAAACGGTACAGTAAGAGCCTACCAGCTTTACCGTCTCCACAGCTAGGCTCTCCACCTGAATATTCGGGGTCAGCTGTTTGAGCGGTATCGGACTATATTGGTCTGCCCTCACCAAGGACTCAAGTCAAATGCCTCGAGCACTTGATGGATTCGAATTATGAATATCACGTTTAGGTAGTTGCATTCACTTTATATATACAAAGAATTACACTTTCCTTGAGTATGGACTCACTTATTCGCTCCTTGCATTTGATTCCAATTCTTCTTGTAAATACACTCGGACAATTGACCTAACACGCGGTTGATCAGAAAATGTACTTGGACAGTAAAGCTAGTGTTAATGATTGTCTATATGTATAGCTCTATAGCTTTGAGCTTTGACTAAGAAAGAGAAACGTATCTCTACGCTGACACCCGGATCTTGTTCAAGCCGCGAATGGTCGGCCGGGAGGTTGCAAGCCTTGATCAACACGACCCTGAATTGAGGGAGCACAACCCAAACCAGCGTTTAGCTCCTCACCTCAGCGCACATCCTTACTTGACAGCAGCAACTAATACCCAAATTTCGCACCACGTCCTGCGTTGGTTGCACCCTCCAATCCTTTTTATCCTGACACTCCTTGAAGTTTATTTTATTTTACCTTTCCCGCGATATTGGCTCTCAAGCGACCTTCCCTGCGTTACAAGACTTTTTAAGACTTCTTATGGCGAAAATCGATGACCGCGACAACTTAATCTCATACTCAACCTCTTTATTAAGTCGAGATTGGTCAGAATGGGGGTCACCTCAGGAATATCAAGCTACCAGTTCACTTACGCGAACCATGGGAGCCAGCGCAAAAATAGCATTCTATGGTGAGAGTCTCTGATTTGTTCTGTCATAACGCCCCTTAACTGATACAAAAACCTTTCATTCGTGTCAAAGGGACATCCATTACTGTCTATGGTACCGTTTCTGCCAATAACGTCGATGATGGGACAAAGTCGGCATATAGCATTGACGGCGGGATAGGAAGCACGTATACGACGAGTCCAACGAAGTCAACTCAGTATCAAGTCAAGTTTTTCCAATCGCCAACGCTCAGCCCCGGTCGACATACCCTCGAGATCACCAATGAATCGCCTGGAGGCTGGTTCTGGCTTGACTACGTTCTCGTAGCCAACTCTACCGCGCCATCTTCCTCCAGTGTATCGAGCTCCAGCGCAGCGACGTCTACTAGTACGGCCTCAGTTTCCTTGACCAGCTCTACACCAACTTTCACACCGCCTTCTACCGTAACCGTTGCTTATACTCCCTCATTCACGCCAAGCACAGACGCAGACGAAGCCGCAGCCGATACAAACGTACACCATCACAAAGGTCCCAATGCAGGCCCCATTGTTGGCGCGGTGTTTGGAACAATGTTCGGTCTCGTTCTCCTTGGTGTGCTCATTTGGTTCGTTCGCAGAAAAATGGAGGATCGATATGCCAATGAAGCAGCTGCTATACCAGACGAAGCAGCCATTTTGCCACCTACATCCAAAGCAGCTCAAGGTCTCAGTAAATCCCCCGGCTCGCGACCGAATTCAGGATATGACATCCCTATATCACCCAGCACTATGGTTCAGGTGCATCATCAACATCAGGCTTCGTACCATCAGCAATCTCAGCACAGTCGATACGGATCAAATGTATCTGCTTCGGGCGTTTATCCATTCAGTCCTGCAGGTGGAAACGCGCAGCAAGCTTATCATTCCAATCCTACCAGCGCTGGCCAACGTGCCCCGCCGTTTATGGGCAATCCTCAACAAGGATACCACCAGCCACAGCCACACGGACGCCAAAACTCCTTGGGTCTTCCGCCACGTGTGCCGAGGCCGCTTTCGAGTCACAACTACTCGAATAGCACTGGTGGGGTGAGCCTTGGTTACAATCCATACCAACATGGCCAAGCGAATCTCGGTGTTCACGGACCTCAAGGCCCCTTGAGTGCCTCAGCCAGTGAATATAATCAAGGTGTCAGTGGCTCTCGTCCATCTTCACCTCTCGTTTATCCTGGAGTGCCTCCTGGTTTGTCGGATCCGAGATCTTCATGAAATCATTCACGGAGGTGACGGATGGTAATAAATATGCCCAGGTGGACAGGTTCAACGTAAGCCTACTTGCTTTGCGTCCCTAATTATACCTTCAACTTTGCACAAAGCAATTCAGTTTCTCCTTTTTTCTGACAGTTTATAATTCTTCCTTGGACTATCTCCCTGTCTTGGACTACCACTTCCTTGATATCCTTTCCCGGCTCCTCGCTGCACATCGTTTAGCCCCTTCTATACCCGAGCTGTACACATACCGAGCGCTGAATGCGTGAATTCGCCATATACCCTTCGAGTACTTTTAGCATTGCTCTCTAATTGAATTTAATCTATTTCCACAGACTGTCGCGTAAAGTTGAGAGATCCACTGGCACTGGAGGACCTTTCCCTTGCACTCTTGGCCCAGACCTGCGTTGAAGGAAGGGCTTGCAAGGGTTCTGAACCAACACAATCGATCGATCAATCGATCATGATCGAACTCGAGCCAATCTCGGACTCGATCGTTAAATGCTCCGAGTCCTTGGAGTCACAGTTTGAGTAAAGCTGTTATAGCCTAGGACATGAACAACATCAGGCCTTCAGGTACCAAAGGGTACTAAGCCTGTCATATCTCAACCGATTCTGCCGCCGGCGCTCCGACCATCCAGCGCCATGGGGCTGTCACTTGGGCTGTTAGTAGATTTGGGTCTTATGACCGTGCTCGCGGCAGTGCTAGCTTGGCGTTAGCAGCGGCTAAAAATAAGCGCAATTAATCTTGACGATGCCTCCCCCGCTCCTTTTTTCACAAGACGCGACTGCGCGTTTTGAAGTGACGAAGTCCACACCGTTTAATCAACACATGGATTAATACTATAGCTGCTGTACAGTCGTAGTCCGCGCGTCCAGCACATGTACGTAGAAGTTTTCCTTCCCAAAAATATATGTTACTCTTTTTGGTATGGTGATCGGACAGACATTACTGTTAGAGAAGATGCTTGCTTGGTCCGTGCGGAACTCTGGTGATGAAAGCGGGCTTATCAGTTCCCTGCTTCTTTATAAGAAGATCACATTGAGCGACTACTGGCACTTTGGATTGGATGGTCGTTGCATGTACAGGATATGAATGCACATTATTGACGGCAGCGGAGCTAGTGTACAACTATGGTAGTAAGTGGACGAGTATGTAACATTTTGAATCCGAGAAATAGAATGAGACTTCGAAGAAGAGGAGTATGAGATGTGAATGAAATAAGTGACAAATATAAAACAAGTACCCTGCCTGGGGTAGAAGCGCCGATGACTGGCAGAAATAGAAAGCAGTCAAGCATTTGGCCAACAATATGCCAACGTAATTGCGATTATCAGTGAGGGTGCACTGCACAATCATGAACGAGTACGACATTGTGGCGGGACGCTGGGTAAGTTGACGCCCAAGGGTATCTGTCCATCACCACAGTCTCCCAATGTCTTGTCGCCCTTCACGAGGCCCTCGTCGGGGCCTCCTTTGAGCATGGATATAGGTGTCGTAGGTTCCACAGCAGTCATCTCAGTGGATGTGCTGCTGGTCCACGACGACCGGAATGGGTTACGCTCTCGTCTGAGAGAGCATATGGAGGAATTTGGTGATCGAGTGACTCGATTCGAATTGCCAAACAGTCGGCTGCTTCTGAAGGGCTTGCGACAGAGACACCATATGAGTACGAAGGTGAGAGCGAGGATGGCTGGAAAGGACAAAGCAGTGTCAGAGACAATTGCCACTGGGAGCATAGGTGTAGTCACATACGTCCTAGCACGGCGAGTTGGAGGAGAGGGAACGTTACGCCGTGTGGCGAGTCCCCAGACTCCAAGGCGGGATCAGACAATGTCGACGACGAGTTGTCTGGTTGAGAGGAAAGTGAGCAACAAAGCTCGAACGTCGAGGAGAGTAGGTAGACATACCTATCGAGGCAGTGTCCGTCCTAGGAATGACGTACCCGTCCACGACGGGGGTAACATTCCACAGAATAAAGACGACAACGCAAGGAAGCATCATCGAGCAAGAGGGAGAGTGTGTGCTGACAGCACGAGAGCGATGTAAGACCATAGCAGTCGGGCGAGGAGTGTGGGGGGGACTGGGTAGTGAAGAAAGGCGAGTGAGGAAAGGCATTTTATACTGGATTGGCCTCATGCCAATTGCTGTGAAGAGAGGGAGATCTCTTGAGATCTTCGCGTGACCCTCATATTCGGGTTGTGACTATGCGTCACGCTTACTTCTTGTACTCGTACAGCGACCATCTCGACTTTGGGGACTGGGGGGAGAGGAGACCACCGTTTCGGGGGAATTCATGTCTTCTACGCGTCGCCGACCTGTCTCGTCTAATACATACGCAATTCCATCCTTGAAGTCTCCAGACGACCGCCAGATGCTCGCCGCCACACTTTGCAACTTGCCGCCACACAACAATATGAGCGACGCACACGCCTCTAACTGTCATGCTGAACAGCGACGACTGATAGACTTCTGACTTCTTCATACAACCTTCGGTCCCGCCAATCACAATTGAAGGCAATCAGCAATGATTGGAGGTCGGTGGGCGGAAGGGGCGCAAGCGTGGCCCCAACGGCAAATGGAGGAGATCCCACTCGCTTGGACAATGTGTGTACATAAACACCTTGCACAATGACGAAGCCACTGATACATCCCACAGTTCACAATTGTCAGAAGGTATCATCGAGTAATATCGATTAGGTAGAGTACAGAATACATGAACGAGCACCGGTATATCAAATACGTGCTAATCGGTTGGAACAAAGAGAGAGAAAGAGTAAGGTAGTAGTAGTAGTCGCATGTACAGGGTGTGGTGATACAGAGTCTATGATGAAATATAGATACAATATAAACAAAATTAGTGTGCGTGTAAATGACGCATCTCGTCGAGCACATATGGGGGTATATGGATGGGTGGTATGAGTAGACGAAGAGTGACCTTGATGTCGTCCATCAATAACCTCGAAGCACATCCATGACAGAAAATAGACAAACCTTAAACACCAGAAGACATTCTATTCCTGCCAGCCACGACGACCCTCTCAGGGCTTTGAAGTAGAAGAGAAAGGTC
Organism: Leucocoprinus birnbaumii; assembly: GCA_027627405.1. Lineage (NCBI taxonomy): Eukaryota > Fungi > Basidiomycota > Agaricomycetes > Agaricales > Agaricaceae > Leucocoprinus > Leucocoprinus birnbaumii. The sequence continues at coordinate 64,134 of JANIEX010000026.1, forward strand.
AATAGGGCCTTGACCACCAGTAAGGGCATTGAGGGTATTGCCCGCGCCTAAGAGCATCCTGGGGGGTACAGGGGTGTAGTTGTCGACATCGTCGACATCACTGTCGTTGTCCCCCGGACGCCTTCGGAGAAGAGCAACCAGCGTAAGTATGACTGCAGCGACCAAAACTGGAGGAGGGACAGGCTGGTGATGAGAGCATGTAGATGAACATCGAGGAGAGGTCGTACCAGTCACAACCACGACGGCGACAACGAAAGTTGGGACGGGCACACTTGCATTGCCACCGTTGTTGGACCCAGCACCATTAGTCGGGGATCCCTCACCTTATTTATAGGACGATGTCCAGTCAGACGCTGCTAAGATGTCGAGTACACCAGTGCAGACGCACTGATAGTAGTGTTGACGATCACGTTAGCAAAGGTCGGGTGGACCGATGCCAATATAGTGATAACGGCAACAACAACTTTGAATAGAGTGGACTGCATCTTCGGACAGTGTGTCTGTGGGCGAAGGTATGCAGAAGATGAATGTAAGAAGGAGAAAGAGTCTGGGAAAGAAACGAGGCGGGCAGGGGGATTAAATAGCCTTCTGGTCCCCAAGTTTCAGGCCAAGAGGACGAACGACTTTTTGTGAACTGGAGGCTGGTTGGTAGAGGTCCGGATTAGTGTCCCATTTCGACCCGACCAAATATGGAAGAGAATATTCTTTCGTAAGTCGAAATTAGAATCAGGGAGGGGGTTTAGAAAGCTATGCGTCCAGAAAAGGGACGGCAGATTTCATCTGGGAGATCTCTCTGTATGGCATTTTCCGCGGTTTGTCGATTAGACGCTCAGTGGAGTACGGCACGAATCCTACGCCCACATACCTCATCGCTGGTTTATTGTCCTGAGTAGATGTACTGACGTGCGCAGTAAGAGGTTGATTGTTGTGCTTCGAAGCGGGGAGGCATGGTGGAAGTAAGTACAAGGAGCAGAACAAGTTGACGGTGCTTCTGTGACAGTATGTGACAGACGCGTGACATCGATCGACGCTCACAAGAACTGGGCAAGAACCCCAGTCGCTTAAGCTTCACAACAAGAGTCACTTACTCGCCACCTGTGTAGGACTTTCCCGTCCCTCGCGGGCCAACTTAGAAGAGCCGCGCGGGAGGATGAAAGGCTTGGAGGTTAAAGGATCGCCACGAGGGGAAATACAACCCTTTTCCCCTTAAATAGACTCGGATTTAAATCCCAGCGGCTTTCCACCGTCCCTATTGCTTACCTGCAGTGTAATTAGCGAAAGTAGTGTTTTTGCTCAGAACAATGTTAGCACATGAGTATTTCGCAAGAAATCATCTAATTTATCCAAAGAACTAATACCATAGTCATGCGAGTGGCACTATCACGACTAGCTGTATGTGGACTCTTGAAGCTGAAACTCGAGTGGAAAGTAGCCGGACAATTAAGATCCTCGTGTTGGGATTCCGGTAATCTGGGTGTGTGGCAGATTTGCGAAGTTCAGATCAAGTCTTTTACCGGACCCCGGCTTCCTGGGTAATGGGCACTCGTAATCCGGTGACGCAAGCACAGTATGACAGAAGTTCAAGCAACCGTCGCTTCGACAAAATGGGGCCCAGAAGTTCTCCAGGCTCCTCGACGTTATATCCGAGTTAGATAGATAGGCACGCAAACTTCGACAGCACGTGAATGTAATGAACAGAACGAGGTCAATTACGGGGAGATAGCTATCAAATACATGAATGAAATCCATTGGAGACCGCAATAGAAGATAGGGTATAGTAGCCGTGATGGTCTATTTAAAATGAAGAAATAACGAAACCAACCACAACGGATGGTAATTAGGGTGTAAGTCGAGGGGCCTTGTCAAAAGGCATTAAAAGCGACCAAGACAGTGAGGACTGTAGGCTTCACTGCCACATTTGTCGTTTTCCTGGATGGTTAAGCCGGATGTTCGTGGAGAGGAGAAAGGCGGCCAGTTGTCGGTATGTTGGCCAGTGAGATTAGAAAGCGTCACTGAGGACACTTTTGGTAGTGACCATGTCAGTCGTTAAGCTTTAAGTCTCGGCTATCATGGCGACTTGGGCCATTCGGGCTAAGGAGCGACGACCGCTAAACAAGAGGTTGATGAGAAGCTGTCGAGCACGGGCGAGACAATACGTACACACCCTGAAGGGGCTCGATGGCTGGGACGGGGCTCTCCCTCGTAGGAGCGGCGAGCCGCCCGAGGAGGAGGAGAAGGGGAGACCCGTGCTCGGTGCACACCCTGAGCTCGAGTTTGAGTTTGAGCCGCAGGAGAGCGAATGCTTTCCAACCGAGGCAGCGATCCAAGCAAGAGTTGAGGGAACGCCAAGCTGATCCGCATTCCCAGTGGCTGCCTGAACACCATAATCCTGAAGACGAGGACGAAGATGAGGAATGCTGGAACTTGTGAGTATATGGATGATGGCTTCGTGTTGACCTGCTCACCGACGACGACGAGAATACCGACCAAGAAGGGAGGGAGGGAAAAGTTGGACTGAGGAGCGTCAGAGCCCGTGGAGGGTCCATCTAGACCTAGTAGGCATCCATCAGTGCCGAACAGGTGCAATTGGTGAGGGGAATGGACAGACCAGTAATTACAGTAGTGTTGACAATGACGTCGGCTTCCGCAATGGGGAGGACGACAGCGTAGGGCGACATCTCGAGAGGAGAAGCCCAGTTACAATGATAACAGGATGTTGTGGGGAACGGCAGCAAAGGAGCTCTCGTAAGGGCTGCGCAGAGGTGACGGAGGGGAGGAGAGAAAGGTGGAGGGAGAGTTTGAATCTGGAGGAGGGCAATTTAAAGCCATGTCGTTTATGAATCTGGAAAGAGCGGATTCACAGTCGAGCACAACCGAACCCTGACCGCATAGATTCCAAGAAAGGATTGCTGTTCGCACAAAATATGGGCAGAGGTCCGTGGCATGTGCGGACAATTGCCCGGGCGATGCAGAGGAAAAGCGGGGGCGAAATCGTGTCGAGATCCAAAAACGAATTTGATTGGCTGGGCCATCCATGATTTCTATTTTCTTTATCCTCTTCGGTCAATCCCAGACTTGAGCCGGCGCTTTCCTGCGAGTAGTAAGTCTAATTAGCATCGGATGTTTTGTGGTCAAGTTTGTGGTACATACTGCATCCAGTTATCGCAGGCCACTGACAGACGTGAGAGGCCATTGTTTAAGCTGAGTTTAAGCTGTACGACGATGGAAGGGAAAGGCGGCGGCGACGGATTGGAGGACAGAGGAGGGCAAGAAGGAACCAGCTCAGCGGGATGCGACCCTGAGCACAGGGTGTGACGCAAGTATCACAGTGTCACGGTATCTAGCTCGACGTCGACCACGTAGATCGTCGCGTGGAATGACATATTGAATGTCCCCTATCTCTCACCACTGATGCTGGCAATACTCTCTGCATGGCTGCTTCTACTCTGTCTTGGCTCCCTACACTCCTTTCTAGTCTGGCTATGTCTCGAGGCATTCGGGTCAAATGTGCGGAGAAAGAACGCCGCCAAGCGTCAAAGTATTCTCCGCGAGCTGGGTGTTCCCTCGAATGAACATCGACGGCTCGTAGGCTTCTTCCATCCTTATTGGTGGGTATCCAAGTACTACTCGCCAAAATGTCTCTGTCTCATTTATGCTGGAAGACAGTAATGCGGGCGGTGGCGGAGAACGAGTGCTTTGGACTGCAATCGCCGCTCTGCAAAGAAACGAACAAGAAATGATCAGCGTTGTTTATAGTGGCGACATAGACGCATCCAAAGTGCAGATCCTCGACAAAGTCAAGGTCAGCATCATTGCCCACCATGTGGAGCATCGAACCTAACAACGATTCCTGTGTAGGCCAGATTTGACATCGAACTTGACCCCTCGAAGATTCACTTCGTTTTCCTTCGCTCGAGGAAATGGGTGGAAGACTCGCAGTGGCCGTACTTTACGCTCCTTGGTCAGAGCTTAGGCTCAATATACCTTGCGTATGAGGCCATGTCAAAGCTTATCCCTGACCTGTATATTGGCACGTGCTCAAACCTGCTGTCGTTGGCAGTTTACTCATTCAAAGCTAGATACCATGGGCTACGCGTTCACTTTCCACGTTGCATCTTTCCTCGGTCGCATACCCGTTGGTGCCTATGTACACTATCCAACAATCAGCACAGACATGCTTGCCCGCGTTCGCTCTCGGAAGAGTTGGCATACCAATGCCTCCATAGTCTCATCCTCTGCGGTCCTCAGCCAAGTTAAATTATTGTAAGTCACGACCCAGCTATCCTCAGCTCTTCACTCAAAATTGACCGATATCCAGTTATTATCGTATCTTTATGTACCACTACGCCTCTTCCCTCCGCACTGCCTCCTTCCTAATGGTCAATTCATCCTGGACCAAAAACCACGTCGACTCCATCCTCCAGCACAACGATTTCTTCCTCGATGCACTCCATCTCTTCTCTCCCCTCACCACTTTTAAACTCTGCAACTCTCTTTTTTACCCTAGGGTAGGAGACCCACCCACCAGCGCTCGAATCGTCTATCCTCCTTGCGATACCCGAGAAATGTCAAGCTTCCCTCTCACAGAACGTCAAAACGTTATTCTAAGCGTAGCACAATTTCGGTGAGATCTTCCCCGAGGGATTTTCAGGAGAGGGTGTTGAAATGTATTCTTTCATTTTAGTCCTGAGAAAGATCATCCTGCACAGCTTCGAGCATTTGCTGAGCTGTTGAAACGGTACCCAGACCATGTGGGCAAAGCGGGCACGAGTGATTCTGTAAAGCTCGTACTCATCGGCGGGAGTAGGAATGAGGACGACGCTCGACGAGTTGCTGGGCTGCGTCAACTGGCCCAGGATTTGAAGATAGAGGTGTGTGATCTTGTTCACACTCCCGTCTCCGAGTGTGGCTGACTCTGGGTTACAGGAATATACAGAGTTTATTATTAACGCGGCATACCCTGTGATGCTGGACTGGTTATCGAAAGCCAGCATCGGTCTCAGCACAATGGTCGACGAACATTTCGGAATCAACGTTGTTGAATTTATGGTACGTTGTGTGACCGCTTAGTTACCTTGACCAATCCTCACGACTTCACGGCTACTGAAAGGCTGCTGGTGTCATCCCCGTTGCACATGCATCCGGAGGTCCACTGAAAGACATCGTCGTACCCTTCAATGGCCAACCAACAGGTCAGTATACATAATCCAACCTCTCCTCATGACTCCCCGCTGATCGTTCCTGAACAAACAGGATATCACGCAAAATCGACTGAAGAGTTCGCAGAAGCACTACATGAAGCGCTTTCACTACCTCGGGAGGAGGAACTCGCTCTACGACATCGAGCTCGTACATGGGCTATTCAACGATTCTCNGAAGAGGANTTCGAGAAAGGTTGGAATGCGAGTGGTTGGAAGAAGTGGCTGAAGGGGTANTGTGATTTGGTAGAGAACGCTCGATGTGCTNTTCGGACTCGGAGTTAATCACTGTTAGAAGAACCTTGTAGTTTAATTGCGTGATAGACTACAAATAACTTAGACCCTATCTAACGAGAGAAGCCTATTTACAACAGCNAACGGGACATCTCTCGCCACGGCTAATTCTAGANATTGTCNGTTGAGCATTCAAAGGCTGCTCTTCGCCNTNCAAACGTGTTTGCAACACCGNCGTATTCTCTGNTNNGGCATTNCAATTCGGATTTCGGTGCTGATCCNGAGCTTNAGGCAATCCTAGAAAATCANCCNAAATCACCAGGATACCATCGTGACAGTGACAAACCTGAATCCCGAANCACGAACGACAAACCGAGCATTGATGTTTTCTCACAATCATACAAGCCATTNCACGGCGACGCTGTGTCTGGNCGACAAACCGTGTTNNCNTGAGTGCTGCGCGGAAAAAGGTAAGTCGNNAAAGCNAAAAGGAGTAAGTCGGGCACGAGGCAAAAGATAGGAATGGAAGTGNAGTGGCAGACGCNGTGTTTCTGTGGGTCCANGAGTTTAATTGACAAGTTCATGGCGGNGAAGCACANGGNGATTAGAGCTTAGGTGTTTGATAAATATTTCTCTATTGTCTTGAGAGTCGATTTGGGTGATTATAAGAACTACCGATACATGACCTAGAGGCAAAGGCGGTGTGGGTATGGTTTNTGGAACGGGAAAAAAGAACTCACTGAGCGCTACGAACAGGTGTCTTTATCCNTCTCGGGCCGTCTCGGATAATTTACAAATCTAATTTCATCAGCACCTCTTCTCCTCTCCCTTGGAAGTCTGCGAGNTTGGGATACCCCGATAACGCGAGCGTATTGTCAAAGTCGGCGAGGGTGTGGCGAATAACTTGTTCAGCGCCTGCTTGACCACCGAGGATCATGCCATAGAGCCATGGACGAGCGACTGAGNAGAAGGAGTGATGGGNGAAGGGATACAATGTTAGTGTTTGGAATTGTTGCGCNGAGAATTATAAGAAGAGTAGAAATAAAATCAGAAANGTAAGAAACGTTTGAGGAATCGTGCTGTTCCACAGCAGAAACGCTCCGTAAGATAAGGTTTGAGAGTGAATAGAGATTTCCGAAAGTCGGAAATCGGGCTGCGAAGACAGCGCGAGAGTCTTAGNATGACACAGCTGTACACCGCCGACAGAGANTGNCCCAAAGAACAACAAGTTTGATGCCAGCCTCGTCAACTGGTTCACCTGATAAAAATAGCCCNTANTAATTGTCCCGCATCCAGTACGGGTACGATAANGCAGAGTGAAGGAGAGCAAGAAGCTGAGGACGATCCGCGNAGTAAAGAGGCGTAAACAGGTGTTAGCGGTTGTGAACCTCAGCGGACAGTGTGGACAGTCCACAGCCGAGAAATTGGTCGTGAAGTCNGCCGATGACGTCATGTAGTAGCAACGCGACACGAGGCGANTCGANGATGAATGGAAGAACGGCACACAGCNCACCGCTCATGAACACGAAGGTCCGTAGGAATGCAAGAGGNAGCCCAAGAAAGAAAGTCGTGAAGGGGGTGCTTTCGGGCTGAGCTCGTCCCCGATGGGCGGAGATCTGGTTCGCAGAATCGAGGGTGAAATCGTCGAACGAATCGAACAATAACCAGGAAAAACAAAAGGGAATCGCGGACAAGGTGGGAGAGTGTAATATGGCNACTTACGGAGGATGACCTGGGCACCTAGTGCGAGAGCTTTGAACATGTCCGGGCCCGTGCGTATTCCAGAGTCAAAGAAGACTACAAGTTGACCTGANCGTTGCGCCTCTTTGATCCTGGGGGACTTGCAAATTTTCTCCAAGGCGTAGAGGGATGGAATGGCGCCATCAAGTTGTCGACCGCCTAAAGATATCCATCCAGATTCCAAATGCCATCCGATATGCAGCNTTTTTTGTTTNTTTTGAAAAAGGATAGATGAAAGACGTCAAAATGGGTCCCAGAAGGAGTTTATGCAACCCCGTAGAAATGTTTCTAGAACGCACCATGGTTCGACACGACAATTCCGTTCACACCGTATTCCAGTGCTCTCTCCGCATCCTAAAANAAATCACCAGGCTCATCAGCTCTTCCAGCTCAGACACAGCATCAAAACAGCTTTTTTTNNAAGTTCAGGAGGCGTGGACAATAGAGCCCGTGCAACAAATAGGNTGAAAGAATAACGGCTTACCGCAACATGCTGGATACCTTTCAAGACCAGCGGACCATCCCAGAATTCCCTCAAGTGTTTCAAATCATCCCATGACTTGAAGCCGGTGTTGCACTCTCTCAGCCACTCCGTGCCTATGCGGAAACCCTGACAAGCNTCCGGGTCTTTCTCCAGAATCTTCTTGTCGATGACCTCAGATTGGTAAGGCCATTGAGGCTTCGTCTCTGTGATAGGCTTCATGCCAAGGCGTCCCATGAATACGGGATCGGAGGCACCGATTTGACATCCAAGACCGTGTGCGAATGGCACATAAGACTTCGCAAGATCATGAGGGCGCCACCCAATAGACATGGTGTCGAGGGTAACGACCAGGGCGGTGAAGCCCGCTGCCTTGGCACGGGTTAGGACAGACTCTGTAACTTCCTTGCTTCCTGGCCTATTGAATGTGTAATGTAAGTTGGTTGCCTGTACGAACGCACTAGTGAGAATAGACTTGCCAGTAGAGCTGGTACCATCTCTCGCCATCGCCGCTTGCAGCCGCGACTTCCTCGGTAGTCCTGCTGGTAGCAGAGCTCATGATATAAGGAATACCAAGAGCCTGGGCAGCCTTAGCAGACATGATTTCTCCCTCAGGATGGAAGAGACTCTGGACACCGATTGGGCCCATAAATAGGGGCGAGGAATACGTCTTGCCAAAGACATTGACCTGGCCAAGAGGTTATTCAAGGCTAGAAAGCTCAATAGAGAGCAGCATACCCTCATATCCCTGAACGTAGCGTCGACGAGCATGCGAGGAATAATACCATATTTCTCGAAGGCCCGACGGTTGGCGCGGTACGTCTGATGCGAGCCCGCATTCCCGCCCGCGTACATGAAAGCGCCTGTTTCCAAAAAAGGGATATCCAATCAGTGATCCGCTCTTCCCACACTGATTGGAAGGAGGGCTCTCACCAGGATACTCTTTGAGCTTTTCCTCGGCTCTCTGCTCGANTTCCTCGAANGAGACAGTACCGAGGGGGTTNGGNCCCTTCCTACCGAAGTAGACTTCGAACATCCAAGAGCTCCATTTATTCGGAGTGGTCAGCTTATCGGTTGGCAGNTACGACGACATCGANAAAAGCTAGNGTGNTGATAGTAGAGCGGGAGGAGGATTACAAGTAGGCTGTCAAGNNGATGAGAGNGATCGGGGAAATANCAGAGCCATGCTTATATATCTGCGAAGAAATCACAGGATATAAGTTTCCCCAGCCAAAGCATAGGGGNAACAAGGGCGCGTGAATGGGTGGGATATCCAACTACTCGGCATGAATCCCTCTATTATAGGCGGAATTGAACGCCCATATATCCGGATGGCCAGTCATGGGAAGTCAGGGGANCATCGGGCAGGGCAAGAACCCATCCATAACAATCGGAGACAATGCTGCGAGGCCATAAATAGCCGGGAAGTAAATAGGCTTCCGAGGAGATTCTCATTGTACTNGGACATGTGCTATTCCTGATATAGACAGTNAAATGATGAACANNATCACAGATATGTGCGGTTCTGTGTAGCAGTCCTGTGTGCGATTGTGGGTGATGGTTCGAGAAGANTTGGTTCTTTTGGAGNTGCTAAATGCAGTAAAGAAAAAAAAAGACTCGGGAACGATAATCCTGTTGAGCGAANACAATATGGCGTTCAAACAAGAAAGACATGTATGANTGGAANGAAANGTGCATGCAATGGGATATACTGGGATAGGTGAGGTNGGTAAGCTAAGAATTGAAAGTCAAAATAAGAACAATAGGNGGAGGTCNNATCACATCATGCCTCCCTCAATGCTGTCCACGCCGACATCACTAGCACTCTCCCAACCTTCTGTATCCGCCTCTGCNTCTTCGCTCCGCAGAATCAGTAATTCTGCTTGCCTGTTTTGCAGATCTTCGTCTTGTACTCGGGGGCTTCGAGTNCTAATAAAAACATCACCCCCATNTCCACATAGATCTAGAGAACCTCGGCCNGCTCCACCACTGTCATCGCGACTCATGTCACCCTCCCTTCTCTTGCCCTTAACCTCATGTAGATGGGCCGTCCTAGCCCACTTTCTGGCACTCTTAGGGCCACTCCCAGATCCAGTCCACGTNTGACCCAAAGCATATTCAATAGATGCAGACCCGTGACTCGAATAAGAGCGTTGCAGCGTAACTGGTCGTCTTGGANCCGAAACAAAAGGGCTGCTTCGTATTGAAGTAAACGTAGGTCTAGGAGAATATACTCCTGCCACCCTCGACCCCTTTGATGGCGTGCTTATCAGNCCCCCTCCATTNCTCAAAATGTGGGTAACGCGAGTTTCTCCATTCTGTCGAGACGATGGAGTGCCTGAGTGGAATTGAACACCTTTACCCTGCCAGGATGATGTTCGACTACGAGATCTAGACGTTGTACGGGATCGAGCGCGAGTCGGCGTTGCAGGGTTGTCCCAGGCAATGGATAAATTGCGCCCGCCGTGATCGGGTCTATGATTCTCGTCACCGTTGAATTTAAGTTGCTGTTGGCGACCGGTGGTATTTATGTCGATATTCGCGAGAGGTAGTCTTGCGGGCGCGGATGCAATTTCTTCTGCGCCTGTTGAGGATAATCCTGAGCCCGAGTCTACGGCTGCAAGAGCCATCGGCCGCGTAGACGCGGTATTTGGCATTTCGATCGCCCTATCATCTACAGCGGCGAGGAGGAATAATTAAACAGCGACGAGTAAACGATGATTGCCAAAGTTGTGATGAATGATGTGTGGCACTTATAGCAAATTTTGACTTACCCACAAGCGCCTGTGAATCTCCAGATCTGCCCGATCTGGGCCTCCGCCAGTCCCCGCTCAGGCTTTTTAAGGTACTTCGCCAATGCCTTCGGTCTTCGAGGACTGGTCCTCGAGACCCCCGCGTGAGTCCCATAAATACAAGCACCGCAAGGAGTAAACATAACTGTGCGACTCCCAAGCGTTTCTCCATAATGATCTAGAACGTTCCCGAAAGTAATCAACAGTCAAAATTGCTGGCGATTTCCCCGTCGATAGCTGACTCACTTCATCCGATAAATAGTCTATCCGTTGTAAGAGTTGTGTGTGTTCCATCTGCCATTGCTTGCGCTGTTTTTCCCATTCATGTACTGTTCGATCATGTGCCTGTTGCTGCGTCTTCTCCTGTTAGGTCCGAAGACAACATCAGCTCCTCGTCAGCACTCTGGACCTTTATAAGACTTACGATGCCCTCGAGACGTCCAATATCCTCCCCCATTCTCCTGAGAGCTTCACGAACAAAATGTTGCTGTTGAGCCATATACTGCTCAAACAAAGTATGATTTCGTTCCAAACCCGTAAGCCGATTCATGATCATCCGGTATATTGACTCGCCGCTCGAAATTGGCATTGGAAGAAAAGGATGGGCAGTAGTGAGGGGTGAGGCTGTCACTATTATTGAGGATTGGGTTCGTGTAACTGTTCGGCTGATTGCAGTGGACGTTGATGACATGGCTATTGTTGTGCCGTTATGAAGGGGGGCTGAAGATGGTGTGGCGTTGTTCCGGCGCTCAGTGGTTTGATGGGGGAGTAGAGATGTAATGGCGACTGGGGATGAACCGAGGGGGGAGGAAGTGGGGGCAGATGGCGAGGATGGGGAAGTAGTAGCGTGTTCTGGAGGTTGTGTGGTCAGGAGTGGAGATGAAAGATAAGTGTCGGTAGAGTGTGATGGAGACTCTGTCGTCATCGTCACAGAAGGCGCGGCTTCGCTCCCAGTCTCATTCGAAGGTAAAACCGGGGTTGAAGGCATGGGAGTTCTCGCGGTGGGAGAATTGTCCGGGTCGTGCAAGGCCGGTGTCTCGTCTGTCAGGTTGCTGCTATCAGCTACCTCCACCGTCCGCATCTGAGAGTCCTTGATTGATGCTTCCGTTTTAGCTCTACTCTCCGCTTCCCAGAGCCCCCATTTCCATTCCTCCAAATGTGTAAGGCCATATACCCGAATCAAGGATAGAGGACAGTAGTACTCCGTGCCATAGTGCGAGTGGATATCAATTCGTAGATATCGATAGAATTCGCGCAATGACGTTGGATGGAATGACTATCGAAACGCTTTAGTGTTTAGTGGGAAGCGAGAAACCCATGAAATCTACGGCACCTGTACACCTCGCACATTCTTTGCCTTGTATGTCCCTGCAACGGTCCAGTCCTCCTCCGAAGTCTTCGCAACGCTGACGGTAAAATCCTTAAACATTCCGCTAAAGAACTCGAAGTTCGCCAGCTGCACAGTATCAATCCGAATATCCTCGCACAGCTCGATGACAACGAACTGCTTTTCCCCATTCGTCTTGCACGGACTAAGCATGTACCGGTCCTTCTTCGATGAGAGGATGTTCGCAGGATTTTTTGCCCCTTTGTGGGCTTTATGAACCCGAGCGGAGCAGTCCAATGATGCGTAATTGAAACGATCGACAAGTGGTACACGGAAATGTGGTGAAAAAGCTAAAGGTGGTTCTTGTGCAGGTACTGGGGTATGCGAGTGTTGTTGGTGGTCATCGGGAGGTAAAGGTGGTGGTGACGTCGTATCATCGACTTTAAACGGGTCACTTCCATTGCCCACCCCGTCTCCAGGTCTACCGCTTCCGTTACTCGTAGGAGAATTTGAAGAAGAGATATTTTCCGATATCTGATGTTGTTTGGCTTTCCATTCCTCGAACGAAAGTAACAGGTCGTCCTCGACGGGCTCTGACGAAGGCAATGGCTTCAAGCAACATATAGGTGGATCGGGCGGTCTCTGAACCTGTAAAGCGAGAGCACGAAATGGATCGTTGAACGAAGTCGGTTCACTCGCGGCCGGAACGATCCATGTCAGTAGAAGTAGAACTATGACCGGCGAAAGGGTATTCTGCAGCCTGGCCCAAGATTTTTTCTTGAACATCAGACAACGCCGATGCTACTGCCAGTATCAGGGTGGGTAAAAGAGCACACAAAGTGCGAGAACCTGAGTGGTGAGTGGTGCAAGACGAAAGGCTTTCCACGTATTGATCGCTCCCCATAACGTAGCCCCTACGAAGAACTATTTTTGGAAGCTCAGGTACGTGTTGGCACACGTGGATCGTATCGTCTGTAATTGCATTGGCCGCTGACGGCTACGATAGTGTCGGATAGCATCCAAACATGCACTACCTTATCATCCGAAGACAAGTAAATAATACGGAAAGACCACAAAACTCGCTTAACTAAGTCCTGCAAGTTTTGTCCTCCAATTCTCTTAATTATGTTGCAGTGAATGACCCAAAACTCAACATCGAGCTGAATTGTTCAAATTCCAATTTCTGCTTATATTGAAAAATAAATTCCATACATGGAGATTCCCAAATTATGATAGAGACAAACGATAGAAGAATAATACAGGTTACACGACCAGGAAAACAATCCATCCTCCTGATGCTAAGCTCTTCCAGATGGGAAAGGCAGGGATAAAAAATCAAGGCAATGCCAATGCAAATTGATGAGTCGGGTATGAGTAGATGAGTGATGCCCAAAAGGCTATACGATACCATGATACAGAATGCGATTAGTGGTACAACTGACGTTGCAGTTCGGTGAAAGAATGTAGCGGATGTGCCATGGGAGGGAAGTAATGAGGAACCTTATAGCCCGTCGTCGTACATTTTCCTCGCCAGCGCAACGTAAAACCTCTCCAAGTCCTCCTTACTCTCCAGCTCATTCGTCTTCCCATTACCACTTGTCTTCATCTCTTCCTGCTCCCGACTCCGGAGCTGAGCCTTCTGGTTCAATTCATCCATCATCTCATGAGCAGCTTCTACTACCCGCTCAGGTGCTTTCACTGGAGCATTTGTGGAATCGGATGACGATGGGGATGTAGAGATGGATTTAGCAGAAGCAGGAATCTGGTCAATGAGCCAGTCAAACACAGTGGACAGTCGATCGGTGGAAGCTTTCAAAACATGATCTGTATCCACATTAGGTTGATCCTGGGACAATGGGTGTTGTGGTGATCTGGGTGAAGTCGACGAAGAGACTGATGCCACAGCGGCCTGGAGCTTTGAGTCCCGTTCAATACGCTCTTCCCGTTTCCATGCGCTAACGAAACGACTCCAATCCATCAAACTCCAGGCGTCAGTGGTTGATGGGAGGCTGAAACTCAAGCTGTTAAAAGAAGGGAGAGTTTGAGGTTAGTAAGATTAAGGCTAGTCCTTATTTCTTCTCGTAATCCTCTCCTCTCCTTGCTTGTTTGAGTGCTTTCGATTTTGTTGTGCATACACTTTTCTTTTTTATAGTAGTTATTTCATTTGCTTGCTTGCATATACATCTACACCCACACACCCCATTTCATCCGTTACATCGTTGCATACATACGTATTGGTTAATTAGATAGAGTTGACGCTTAATCACGCAGTTTGCAAAAATTCGGGTATTATGTATCTTAGAGTAATTTTTTGTCGTCGAGATAACAAATGCTTAGAATACTTAAGGTTGATAAAATCAGCGACCATCGACGCGTGGCGGGCGTTTGAATACCGACCAGTTGTGCACCCGACCAGCATCTGGATTACTTAGATGTTCGGGTAACTCACCAGGTCTTTCCCCGAGGTTGATGTTAGTCGTGATGCTGTGAGAGTGGTCGATGAACTGGGAGTTGGCTATCCGAGTCTTGTGCGCGTCTGAGAAGAATGGCACGGTGGTTACAATATGGGGCTGTCCCGAGGGCACTCTTGTCTGTGTGCCCATGTGGGAACTAGTCGCAATTTAAGTAATATCAACACGTGGAGAGCGTCTGGGCAGTGAGCATCATCGCACTGTATATTCTATAATTTCTATCATCGTCCGACCGTCGTCAGTGACCCTTAATTGACAGATCAGGCCAAACCTGTTTGTTAAAATCATTACAGGAAATTAACTTTCTTCTTTCCGTGACTATCCACCACTGGTTTCTAACCTACGTCTTATGTATATTGAACAGTGATACTTCTGAGTTTAGATTAATTGAGAATCACAGAGATTGTGATTAAAGTGATCGTAGTCGTTGCATAGTCGTGCGGAGATAGAATTGTACACCCTGATGGACTCTCAATACCTTGAAGTACATCATGAGCTACCTGGGCTGGATTTGCTATTTGAGAGAAACATGAGAGCAAAGTTTTGGCATGGAAACCCGCGAAAAGAGGCCTATCCAACAATCAACTACGAACAACTCGATGGTGTTTTGTCGTGACAAGTACCGGGTACTTGAAGGACTATCTTAAAGTTAATATCGGTATCGTATCGTCCGAGCTATCATCGCGACACTGAGAGAACGTCTGAGCTATGCTATGAGTAGAAAATAATCGGAAAACGTGACGTACATCGCAGCAGTTCCCGCTTGTATTCCTCAATACCATTCCCGGAGTAAGCGCGCAAGGCGAATATGCCATCCTTCATTTTGTCCAGTCGGACTTCCCTCCCAGACTGGCCGATGGCAAAGGATCGATAGGGTGCGTCTTTCAACCCGGTCCTCGCAAGAAATGCTACTAGGTTCGCAACCTTCAGGGGTCGAACAATGTCGGCCTTTTTCAACTAGTGAAACAACAGTGAATGTTAGCACAGACAATCTAAGGTTGAACAGATATCTTACCTTGGACAACAAAACTTTGCTATTGATGGCATGAAGTCCGACGGGTTCTGCCAGAATCAGTTTTCTGAAGTCAAACTGCTGAATGGACATGATGAGTTGCTTGTCCGTCAAAGGTATCACCTCCATGGCCTTCACAAAAGTGAAAACAAGTAGCTGATATAGACAAACAATGTGGTCATTGTGGTTAAGATGCCAGGTTATTAGTGGTCGAGGGATAAGCTGTTCTGGATGAGCTAAAGATGAATATACTTTCAGGAAACCTGGGGCAGATTTGCCATGGAAATATTTACTCACACGAGCGGTCGCGAATGACACATGCGTTACTCAACAATGACCGGACCTGACTGAGAAGCAATGTCACAGATGAGTCGGACCATATACACTCCTCTTTTGATCGATATTTGTCTTCCATAAACTCCATGAAAGAGGCATGGTAAAAACGAAGTTTGGCGGTGACTGTTGTAAGTGATGCTACGGAGTGAAGGGACCGACACAAATCACGGAATTGATCTTCTGTTTTCCCAAGAATGTTTGCAATCATTTCGGCTTGATGTTCAGGGAAGGGAATAGTAATCGAGGATATGATGACGCGGACAAGAAGGATCTGTCGAATGACTATGCGCCTGGTCTCGGGAATACGCTTCAGAACGAGGACGTCATAGAAGAGATCCAATGCTGCAAGCGGATGTTTCTCGCCAGCCTCTTTGATCTCGCCTGCTCGACTGAGTATCACTCGAAGTTGGTGCTGAGGCCCTTCTGAATCTGGGTCATCGATGAAGAGAACGAGAGCATGAGAGTGGGCGAAGAGTCCAGCGGAGATGTCAACGAGTGTGGCGATGTCCTCGTCCGCCGGCCATGAGCTCTCAATGCCCCTCTTCGAACGAATTTCAGTCAACTTGCCTGTAAAAAAGCGATGTATTTGTGGGTTGAGCTCAGGCGATATGATGAGCTCGATTTGATGGATAATCGGGCTAACGGATGGGCTGCTAAAGGCAGCCACAATATGCGGTTCGAGGCGGCTGAGGATGAGCCATCGGAAGGGGGTTGACTTAGACACAACGGAGTTTACAATGATGTTGATTATGGCTGTTTGGGACTTCTCGCCATTGCACTCGTCTAGCCCATCAACAATAAAGGTCTTCGATGGAAATGGTCGTTTCATATCAGTGAGGGTGCGCAGGGGATTGATAAAGAGAAGGCGAAACTGCTCGACCAGGGTCTTCTTGACAATGGTGTTGTCAAGACGTACTGCCTCGTCCACGAGATCAGCATACCCAGATTTGGGGAACCGCACAGCAAGCTGGTGGGAAAGGGTTGTGAAGAATTTGTATGGATCGTCCCGAAAATTAGGCCGCGAGAAAAAGAATGAGCCAGCTAGTAGGTCGCCGAGCTTGTCTGCGGAAGTTTGTGCGATAGCGGATTTGCCGACGCCTGCTGGGCCTTTCACCCAGATGATCATCTCCGAGGGCTCGCTAGCCATGCCCTTTCCCCATGCCTCGAGTTTCGCAGTTTCTTCCTCCCTCGTTCCAGGATGGCATAAAGGAGGAGGGTCTCGAGCAGCAGAGTTGTGGGCAGCATCTTCAATACTGTATTCAAGGAGCTTCTGTATTCCTGAACCACTGGTTAGACCATACTAGATTACTTGGCAACTGGGTAACTCACCGGCCCATTTTTCCCCAGGGTTGATGTTAGTCGTGGTGACATTGTGAGAGTAGTCATTGAATTGCGAGTTGGCAATTTTGGTGTCGCGCGCATTCGCGAAGACTGGCATGGTAGAAGTTACGAGTTGAGCCAGAGAAGGCTGTTATTGGCCCTCTTGCCTCATGGCGTCAAATATCAGGTGACGACAAGAGTAGTCCAGACTAGCGCCGCATTGAGCGCCTGTGTTCAACCTGTGTGAATGATGGCTGACTTTGAATATCGATCATAATATTGACCCGCCGGATGGCTTCAGGGGTGTAAGCGAAAAATGACTTGTCCCAACTCTTCCATCATCATTCACTCTGCCGGACTCATGCATTTAGTTTGATTAAGCTGAAGAGCCCAAAGCGGATGATAATCACGGCTCCATATAATTATCGATATATTTTCAGCTTACCTACTCTTTTTCGGAGAATCATGACCACAAATCCTCTGCCTATGGACTACACCAAATTGACGCGCGAACAGCTCATCGAGAGGCTTATTGTGCTCGAGGGCCCTAAACCCGTTGCAGCCAGAACCTTACCCACTCTACTTCCACCTTCATCCGAAGCGAATGTAGCGGTTATTCGACCCTCAAAAACGCCGGCCAAGTCGAAAGAATTCGATTTTTCCAGCCATCCCAAACGAAAAATTGCGCTCAAATTCTGTTACTCAGGCTGGGAATATGGTGGATTGGCTTTCCAATCTGGTCATGTCACGCAACTACCGCCAGTGGAGAATGTACTGTTCGATGCTATGGTTAAAGCGAGGCTGGTCGATTCGAGTGTTGGGCCNGATGGTTGTGGATGGGAGAAGTGNGGAAGGACGGATAAAGGTGTNAGCGCTGCNGGACAGGTTNTTTCNCTTTGGGTTAGGAGTGCTGTCGATGTTCCAGAGGTTGCACCAGCAAGTAAGGAGACAGAGGGGAGAACGGAGATGGAGGAGAGGACTACAGCCTTAGAGGTTGAGGAAGATTTGGGGCTGGTTGGGCTAGGAGAGGAGGATTTTGGGACGCTGGATATTTCGAGGTCTCCATCGCCTGAGGCTCCTTCATCGAGAAATGTCGACTCATCGAAACCCAAAAACGAACTAGACTACATCGGTATTCTTAATCGCATCCTGCCACCAACAATTCGGATCCTCGCCTGGGCACCAGTCGCAACAACATTCTCAGCACGATTCTCATGCAAGTATCGACACTACAAGTATTTCTTCTCTTCTCATACACTCGACATTGCCGCCATGCGCGAAGCAGCCGCGAAACTCGTCGGTGAACACGATTTCCGGAACCTCTGCAAAGTAGATGCGCAGAAACAGATAACGAGATTCAAGCGCGATGTTATGCGGGCCGACATCGAGCCTGTTGACATAAATTTCGTTGAGCGAGGAGAGGGGATGTACGTGTTCAATCTCGTCGGGAGCGCGTTCCTTTATCATCAAGTCCGGCACATCATGGCTATCTTGTTCCTTATCGGAACGAAGCTCGAGAAGCCTCCACTAGTGACGAAGCTGATGAACGTCGTTCGAGGCGCCGAAGCGGACGAGGACGAAGAGATCGTAGAAGCTAAACCGGAGTACCAGATGGCTGATGCATTACCTCTCATGCTCTGGGATTGCGGCTATGCAGAAGAAGACGTTCAATGGCGTAGTGGATCTTTTGAACTCGACTCCACCCCTTCTACGACCGAAGAAAACACTCGACGAAGTGGACAAGGAACAGAAACGGATTTATACCACCAACTACATTCGATATGGAACCGATCAAGGATATACACGCTCCTCAATCAACATTTTTTACGAGCTGCAGAAACATTTCATCGACCTCCACCATCCCTTCTCCCACTCTCGCCCTCCAAAGTCTCTGTCTTGGATAAAGGGTCAGATTCGGTTTATTTTGGTGTTCCGGTGAATTACCCTGTTGGCGGAGGAGCGTATAAACGTGCTGTGAAGTACGTTCCGATGATGAAGCGGAATAGACTGGATACGGTAGATGTGATTAACGAGCGGTGGAGAACTGGGAAGGGTGCTAGGAGGGCGGAGAGAAATGGGAAAGAAGGCGAAGATGATGGAGAAGAGTGAACTTGTCTTTTAGGTCGACATATAGGTCATTCTCAGGAGGCCTCCCGTTCTCAATCCACTCTTTCCGACTTGCAAGGCCAATTATAAGAATTTAGGACACATTTGCCCTAGACGGAGCTCAACATCGCACAAGTTGGTACGTCATACTCCCAGAAACACTCGGGTTCTGCGCCATGGCCGGGGCCAACGCTCTGGGAAAATTACCCTATTAACCCCGCTTTCATCAGCTCTTGGGTATCCATCGCTCGGTGTTTAGGCAAAGGAGAGATCGTTAGACCAGCTAGATACATGTAACCGTCGTTCTTTTAGAGGCGTCCTTCAAAGGTGCCTCTGTTATTCTGCTACACAGTGTAGGAAGGATTTGAATCGGGATCAAGTCTATCAAGTGAATTGAGTGAGGGCTCATAGCATTAGCATTGATGCGGAATATTCTGGTGCGATGGCTATGTGTTGCGTATGTGTCAATGTGTACTGGAAGAATTTGACGGCGAAGACCCGGCCGTTCCTTTACAGTACCCTCGTTTCGCTGTGAGCTTGAGGAAGCACGGTATCAAGACCGTATCTGAGTAGTCCAGAGTGTGGTACCCTGATATACTGTAAGAGGTAGCCTATATATCTGGCCAAATTATTTATCTCATACTACTAGACCTTGCCAGCTTTTGCGAGCACTTCAATCACAGGTTTTTCGACAATGAGGCGTTGAGTGATACATGATGGCCTTGTCTTACGGCTCCTCTTGTATGCGGTAAATCTGACGATTACTTCTGACTGTTTCAATTATGATTGATCTAAATTTGAGGATGTGGGTGCGCACCTCGCACTATAATCTGAGAACCGCATGGCGAGCAGAAAGATAAAGCACTCGGCACCCGAAGATGCCTGAACCTGATTGTGTGCTTTCTATTTGAATCGAAAGCATATACACTATTCCTGGGCTAGTATATCATCACGAATTTACTCAGATGTGCATGAAGAAGGTGCTTGAGGACTTGAGGGTCTGCTACTACATAACCAGCCGAGCAGACGGTATATCGGCCACGATTTGATTGATGATCAACAGATCAGATCAAACAAACAACTAACAACAGTCTAGTGCCGGCAGGTGCCGACTGGACGCACTTCGCACCCATCGATGATCGAACTCAGCCTCAGTGAGCGCTTCATAGTTGAATCTGAAACATTGCATCGGCCATGTAGCAGGGCTGGACATTGTGGGCACAAAGGCTGTGTAATTGAATAATGCATCTGACTATGTCTCGACTCATCGTTTGGGCTACCTCTATGAGCCCGATCATCCCTGGGCAACCGCATGCGTCACTGAGAAACGCTGTCCTATGTGTGTTCGCCCTGTGTCTCTGTATGGCATCACTTATCAGCTTCTGTCCTAGAAGAAACTAATGGTGTCTTGTTACTAAACGACAGGCGCTTCCTGATGGCATTCTCAAGACGATAAGTAACTTGGTATCGCCTCGAGGCAACCAGCTCATTCCAACTCTTCCACTCGACCTTCCCTGACTCTCAATGGAAAGGGATTCCTCCACAATACCTCTAATTTCTCGGACACCCCCCATCCCAAGCCACTCCTCCCCATCACCTCTATTGAATAATTACGTGCGATGCACCCTCTTCTTCCTCATCGAAGCCGCCTTCTTTTCCTTTGCTGCGTACCTCCAATTGAATGCGTTAATCCTCCCATATCGTTTGCCTGACCCTCTCGCATCTCTCAACTTAACTTCGCTAGTCAAAGGAGCAGTCATTGCTCTATTCAACACATGGCATGCTGCGGCGGTTGCATTCGCTTCGACAATCGTCAATGATGCATTCAGTAGGGAATGGATGGTCAGAAGACAGGCGAGGGTGGACTCTGTAAGGAAGTCGCAAGACTCCGACATCGACTCCGTGTCCATAATTACATCCGGCGGGATAGATCGTCTTTTTTACCTGAAATCTAGCCATGCCTTTGCCTCAGCGACATTCAAGCTGGCTTGCGTGGCGTCCACTTCTCTAGCATTCCTACTTCATGCTGGCTCTTCTGCAATCATTGTCGACAACGGAACCGAGACACGACTCATTAATACTGGCGGTCTTGTGTTCGGCACTTCGCAGCTGAGCCGTGACATAATGACGATGGAGCATGTCATGGGTGTCGACCTCGGGTATCGCACCCAGCAAAACTGGATCATACCAAAGCCGGCCAACAACGCGCTGCAGGACGGTAGTAGCATCGAGTA
Source organism: Leucocoprinus birnbaumii (assembly GCA_027627405.1). Lineage (NCBI taxonomy): Eukaryota > Fungi > Basidiomycota > Agaricomycetes > Agaricales > Agaricaceae > Leucocoprinus > Leucocoprinus birnbaumii. Next base: position 85,385 of record JANIEX010000026.1, read on the forward strand.
CAATAGTGACATCATCCACTTCAATCACACATGCCAATGGCAAGCTCCTGAGTTCATGAACGTGTCTCCGGTAGGAGGAAAGGTGATGATCGGGGGTCAGGCCTTTGATTTCAGACTGTTCAAGTCCCCTCCTAACGCTACAATGCTTGGTATGTTCAGCTTTTCCCATTTTAGTTGACACTTTGATTAAATCCGATTTGAAGATACAGCGACATCTGGCACTGCATTTTATCCCGTTCGTCCCTACCTCAAAGCTACCAATGCCACGTCCGCCTTTCTTCTCTTCGGAGGAAACTCGACTTTCCCCCTCGATACGGATCCTCTCAAAGGCAACACTTCGGCTCCTCTGAATGTACTCGGGGTACAGGCTCTAGGAAATACCATCGATCTCAGTGGTCTTCCTACCGTCTATAACTCGTCCTGGTTTGACTTCTCAGCCGGCAGGTTCAGGACGTCCGATGGTCATAGCTTCCTGACTTTTCGGGCTCCATTGGCCACAGCACTTTTATGTGATGCGCGTCCAATGTTGACTACTGGGAGTGTGAAACTCACATCAAACAACCTGACCATTCAGTCATTCGGAGGTGCACCACGGATTGGGAATCTCAATGCCTCGGATGTACCGAGGTACTTCTCGCTTTCCCTTGACGGAATTAGCAGTCCAGATTCCAACGCCTACATCACCGTTCCTGACCCATTGGGAATCGGGACTGATCCTCTCCTCGTTGACGTTACTCCCCTCGCCACCTTCCTCCTATTGACCCAGGTCACATCTACGGATTGGGTGAATACGAGTAGCCCACCACTTTCCCTGGACCTGATCGGCCGAAATATGGACACTCTTGTGCTATCGTCGTCGAAGGCGCAGAGAGTCGACGGGACGGGCTATTCGGGCATTGATATTCCGCCAAGCTCCGGTCCAACGAATTTGGAGGCTTCGGGACCTGTCCCTAGACAAGTTCTCACCTCTAACCCCATCTGGTTTGCCGTCGCAGCACTTAACGCTCTTCTATCGTTTTGCCTGTGCCTTTATATTACCCGTCGTATCGATGATCACGATAAAGCGCACCCTCCATTTGATTTAGCTAATGTCAACCCCTCGCTTCTTTAGCCACCGTTTTGTAATGTATCACTTTGTATGATTTGGACAATTGAATAGCAATTCGTCTCTATGTTCTTTGTTACATATCAGTCGTGTAAGAATATCGGCGTTTCTATTTCGTCCTTTAGAGTCCTTGGATCGATTAGGACAAAAGCACGATTCGAAACCAAGTTTGGCTTCGAATTTATTGGACAATCAAGGGAGCCTCTGAGCTACATCAAGTCCATTTTCCCTCCAGCTCTTTTGCTTAGCCTCCGACGCATGAAATTGGAGATATCGCCCTTCCTTTTTAAAGCGAGAAGCGGAATGCTCTCTTGTTTACGATTGCGAAGTAATACTAAGTCCATTCTGATGATGATACAAATGATACATGGAAAGTCAAGGTAGAAAGCAAGTGTCCAGGATTGTCAGTTAGGCTATAAAAAGGTAGCTAACACGTCACTGAAGCTGACTAGCTGGGTCGTTACAGACGTCGTTAGCTGGGCTAGCGACGGCTGTCTCAACCATGAAACTGAAGTTTGGTGAATCAAGAAGGAATTGACCACCGCTCTAAAGGAATAGCTCAACCATGAAAGTGAGACTATGACAGTATTAGGACTTACTGAATTACAGGTGCTTTGAATCGCACTGTAGGCATCGGTACATTTATCTTGAGGGGGTGGGAAGGACTCCCCTGCACCGCTCTGAGAATTGAGGTCGTTCATGTTCTTGCCACCGACTTTACCTGCGTTTGATCGACTGTGAGGGCAGGGACAAAAACCAGAAAAATATGCACATACACATGTCGCCGTTGCTTGCTTTGCGGCAGAACCACTTCTCGTTGCCTGCGTTGATCTTTCAGAATGTCAGTGACTTTGCGCCTAAGGACTCGTGTCGTTTGACCTACGCTTTCTGTTCCAGGCGATGAACAATATTGGGAGATGGCATCGCTACATTCGCTAGCAGGGTGCCCCGAGCTTATCAGGCCACATGACTGAGCCCAGGTTGAGGCTACTAAGCAAGCAACGATGGCCTTCATAGATGACCAGTCAGACTTAAATCTGTATTATTATGGAGAGAAATACTTACGGCCTTGAACATTGTGGGAAGGAATGTACGGGAGTATGCTAATGGAAGATGCTCTGAGTCGCGCTTTATGTGGAAGTTTCAGAGCTTTGCGTCCCCAAGAGAGGCGACTAGACTTATATTAAGCTGTGCACGACCGATTGAAGAACAAACTCTGACGTGATCAAAGCGCTCCCTACATCAAGGAGTGTGCTAACTGAGATCGACTGCCAGGATTGTGCCGACATAGGATTCAAGGTTCATATCAGGCGCTCATCCGAAGTCAAGGCGATGACAGTTCACTTGATGGAGAGTAAGGCTCATCATCCATTGTAGTATCGGGGTTTGTTCGCTATTACAGAGCTCAAACTGTGGGCGCAATAGATATATTATCGTACAGCACAACGTGTCACCCCTCCTTTGCGGCGTGTCTCATGCGAGGTTCAAAAGAAGTTTCGAGAGAACAAAGTAAAATAACTCATTGACAGGATCGGGTATGTTATACAATCTGGGGCATAAATCTAGCCTGGGTCTATTGTTCGCCTAGATGCCGAGACGGTTGGCTCTCTGAGCTTAACGCCCTTCTAGCGCTACCGAGCGTCTCATGTCATTCGTGAGATCGTCCGTGGTGACATGTGCCGACTGACCGCTCACGCGCAGTCACTGGGCTCGGAGACTGGCAACCATCTTTTACTAATCACTGCACGTCCATGAAATGCTTCAAGCTGGGATACGCCTGGTGATGAGAGCTCTAGATCGAGGGCAATAAATTCTCAAAGTTCATATGAGGCCACACAACAGATTTACTGCTGTAATCTATATATAGGCAAGGACTGATCAATCGATAGATTCGATACTAATCAGTAGTAGGCGTTTAATTCTAAGCTCCCTTCGCGGAACGAACAGCACTTCTGAGTGTTTCAAGTTCCAGATTATCACTGCCGCAGTGAGTACAAGCTTCAAACATCCTGAGCTGGGCACACAGAGACACAGACCTGCGATCTGCCTTATTCACGCATACACGCAGGCGGCTGAAGAAAATCCCTGACAACGGGAACGATCTCGACAGGTGCTTCCAGAAAGGATTCCACATGCCCCGGCTCACAGGCTCACGGCGTCATGACCAAGAAGCACCAGGAGACGGTGCTGCATCTATGTCAATCACAGGATCGGGCGTCAGGTTGTTTCATAGAATCTGTACCTGGTAAGTGGGCATTGGGATCTTGAGCGTCAATTATTTCATAGCAGTCCGATTACCTGGCTAACACATTGCACTTCTTGTCAAACGCATGTTACTCACCCGTTTGTCACAGCGGCACCGCCTCACCAGGGTTGATAATGGGCACTGAAAATGGTAGACTAAGAGAATTTGGACATCAAGGCAAGGACCGAACACTTTTCTTATAACAGCCCTCATATCGCTCTCGTCAAGTCGTGTCTGCTCGCATCCAGTTCTATCTTTGTCCAACTCACATCACCCGTAATTCGAGTCATGTACAAAGCCGTATGTCCCTGCTCTTCCTCCAGTTCGCCTGTTCAATAAATCCTACTACTCAGATTATTCTCGCTGCACTCTTTGGCGTCGCGCTGGCTCATACACCGCCAAACCTGAGATGTGCCACGATTGGCACGGGTCCTGCGAGCAGTTGCGAGCAGTTCATTTGTGACTTCTGCTCAGGCGTCTCTAAAGCACCGGTACATGCATTCAATACTTCCTCTCGCGAGTCGACTTCTAATTGCATGCCAGCCCGTCGGTAATGGCGAGTCTGGTGGGGCTTGCTATAACTTAGCGAGCGTGAACCAAAACTGTATGTTTCCTCTGCCTTTTTAGACAACCGTCAACGACACCTTCGCTACTACAGGTCTTTTCTCTGCCTTCAACAGCGGAAATGTTACCGGTGCGCCTGATCAGGCGGCCTGCAACGTTGCCCTGTGGACAGTTGCTGGAAGCTGTAACCTGGTACGAAATATTATCCTGTTGAGTATACTTGTTCTCTGACGTAGTGGGTTGTTTTAAAGGGTGGTATTGGGAGAATGGATTGGGCCCCAAGTCCCTTCACATTTTCTCTCAAGCCTCGTACAGGACATTGCTCAATGGGTGGAACCTGATCCACAGCTACTTTGATGCCCTAACTTTCTTAGTATATACTTCTCGACTCGGTCTTTGGACATCTTTGTATTCTACTATAGGACTTTGATCTCACTGGCTGTGCATACGCCTCTGTGGTTCGTTGAATTTGGACAATTGCCATTTTTCTGAGAAAACATCCTCAGTTCTCTTCTGAGTTTCGTTCAGTGGACGTCATGCAGTATGGATGTATCATAACGTTCACTTCTCGGAGCATCACGTTGTATGGATCGTAAGTCTTTGAATAGGCCCACGCCTGCACGACTAGCTGGTCTACTTCTGTGGGTGGGCAATTTCCTCGTGCGTTGATTGAATTTCAATATCGGAACATACTCCGAGGAGAAATGATCAATGTCGGGACGACACAGGCCAAGGTCTGCTTTGTGACAAGATAGGCCCGATCGTTTTCATGACGACTCGTCCATAAAACTCATACCGACGTGCGCGGCATAGACGATAATAGCCAAGCGCTGGCAAGAGCCACTTACTAAGGCTCCAACCATACCGTATTCATATACAGCTCTAGCTGGAATTATACGGATACGGTATAAACTAGTTTATATACAGAGGTCCTAGCTTTTGGGTTCTCCTGACACATGGGTTAACTTAATAACGGCAAACATCCGAAACTTCCTCTGAGATGCGTGAAAGGAAGTTCATCTCAATGTGAGAAGCGGTCAACTAAACAAGCACAGGCTCATTAGATACTCCAATGTCATATAAAGCAGCCGAGAACCGAAAGGTATGTGTGAGTGAAACCTAGACAATATCTACGCGGTAATCAGCCAATCGACGATCTAAGGTGCTGTTACTTTAGGCAGCCACCGCCTTTCGCAACTACAGTGCCCCGCATAGGGAGAGCCTTCCAAAAGCGGTGTCAACTTTCGATTCTCTTCAAAGAGCATTGATTAAAGTGCTATGAAGCTGGCGCCTACACCAAATGTAATCACCGCACTTATATTTACGTCCCAATGAGACTACAACAAACACGTTCATGCACTTCTCACAAATGATGATGATGGGGAGCAAATCAATACAAGAAGTACGGAAGAACTATATTACAATGGATGGCTGGGCGTTAAAGAATGACGGGAGCCTGATCGAGCTAATGTGAATCACTTCTCCTCATCGTTCAGGGAAGGTGAATGGGGAGGTTGCGTGGGGGAGGAATGCTTGCATGAGCATTCCTTACATGAACACTTGCACGAGCAAGCTGGAGACCCGAGATGAGCCAAGTCAAATGGAGGGCGATCATCCTTACGAATGCGAAGCGTGATCAAGAGACACAATAGCAACATGACTGGGGCGGCGAGGCCGGTTAGGGAAAACCAGACAAAGCTGGAGGTAAGGACCTGCGTCGGAACTGGTCCTGTAACGTCCAGATTCATCTGACCGGAGCCTGGGGGAATATCGGAACTAGAAAATGATGTGCCGTCTACCCGCTGCGCTTTCGATGCCGAGAGCACGAGGGCATTCATATTCCTGTTTATCTGGTCTAAAGGAAGTGGTGGGTTGCTAGCATTCATCCAACTCCCAGACCCGACTTGCGAAAGTAGCAAGAAGGTGGCGAGTGGGGTGACGTCAACAAGCAGAGGGTCGCTACCTCCTACCAGTGGATCGGGAATGCTAAGATAGGCATTTGAGTCTGGACTGTTTAGTCCGGCGAGGGCAACTGAGAAATATCTGGGGATATCCGATTCATTGAGGTTACCCACTCGGGGAACATCACCGGACGACTGAACAGCTAACGAGTTTGACGTCAGGTTTACGGTGCCGCTGGTCAGACTCGCTTGGGCATTGCAGAGAAGTGCAGTAGCGAGTGGGGCACGAAAAGTCAGAAAATTCTGACCATCTGACAACCGAAACCTACTAGCGGTGAAGTCGAACCACGATGAATTGTAGACAGCCGGAAGTCCGCTGAGGTCAATCGTGTTTGCGGCCGCTCGCTGTCCAACGACATTTGGGGTAGTCGAGG
>JANIEX010000260.1:0-42476 GCA_027627405.1 Leucocoprinus birnbaumii
GAAACCTGACACTTTTCGAAAAGTGTCAGGACTTATGAATACTGACACTTTTTGAAAAAGTGTCAGGACATTCGACGTACTGAACANAATTTTCCACTCGAAGTACGTCAGTACAGACTCATATACTGACACTTTTTCGTAGGTTCATGTACTGACACTTTTTATTTATACTGACACTTTTCATCTCTTATTTTTTCCCCAGATCTAACATGATACATCTCTCTATTTCGTCGGATATTTGAGATACGAGAGTTTGACTCGGGGCTATGGCCGAACGGCGTTTTAATTTGGAAGCGGATGGTCGAAGACGCAGGTTTTATCAACGTCCAGGTGAAGCATTACGATGTACCAATCGGGACATGGGCTGGAGATGTCGGAGAGGATCTGAAGAGGGATCTAGTGACAGTCCTAGTAGGAATGAAGCAAATGGTGGTTGAGAATGGAGGATACGATCTTATCACAGGGGGAGAGAAAGGTTATCTAGAATGGATAGCCGAGCTTGAGCAGGAAGTTGATTCGGGGATCACACAACCAAAATCTAGTTTTGTTGTAATAACTGCAAGAAAGCCGGGTGTCTCAAATAATAGGATGTAATGGCTAATCAAATAGGTGGATGTATGGTGCAGGTCACCTAGACGCCGCTACTTTGGCGCAAGTGCCAACTTGGTCCGGACCTGGACCTGTTCGGGCGCTTGTTACCGAACACTGCGTTGGAGGCCGAAAACCGTGAAATTGACCTTAAATAATGCGATTTCTGGTCATTTTATCGAGCTTAACAGTGAGCTAGTACATCAGTCTGGCGGAAATAGCATAAAAAAGCGATATTACGAATAATTTTATTCAAGGCCTTAGATTAGTCATGCACCATATATGGTAGCTACCTTCCATATATGGCTAACCAGACGCCCGACTGCCAATTGAGCTGAGCGTCCGGGAAATAACTCGGCCAATTTTGATCCAATTAAAAAGTTGTCTATACAATCTACTCAGATTGGCATAAGGAGCATTTTGTATAGAGAACTAAGGAATAGGGCGAAAACTGGGCGTCCTATTTCGGTTGCACCAAACTAGCGGTGACTAGGTGACCTGCACCATAGCTCAGGGTGAGGTTGATTAGTTACTAAACAGCTATTCCCTATACAGGAAACTTCTGGCAAGGTCACGGTGATGTCGAATACTCGCCCAAAATAATATTCAATATTTAAGGTAATCAAAAAACACGACCTAGAAACTGCTGCTGAGAAAAGTGCTTCGGGATAAAACCTCACCATTATTTCCTTGTCTCAGGGACCGTAAATACCGAGAAGATTGGCTTCCATGTTCATTTTGCGCCAAGCTTGTTTCTGGGGTAACTGGTAATCTGTGAGCCTTCATCTTGTGTGCTCGAGCTGTGAGAGCTTGATGTGCGCAGAAGCGGCTCCGTATTGGACTGAGGGGTGGACACTACATACACTGGGTCATACCACCGTCTCTAAGAGTCCATGAAAGCGGTCCAAGTTTGGATTCCTTGGCCCAATCCAAGGATCCCCCAGAGTGAGATCACTCAATTGAGCCGCAACAGTGAGCATATGGGAAAAGGTCTTGTTGATACAAGAGAAAAGGGTAATTTACTCGGCATACACCCAGGGTTTCTTTTATTGTCAATTGCCCCACAGCGGTGAGCTTATCCATCGGTTCAACAATAAATTAAATCACATCTGAGTAATTGTGGGTCCTGGTCATGCCCCATTGGTACAAAAACAATAAGTACGTTCAAGATCAAAGCTTTCCTTTTAGGTCTTCTATCTTCTGAAAGAAAACACTAAACAGTAGAACAATAGCTAGAGTGCCCAGATTGAACACAGATGGCACGGGACATAAGTCAGGAAAAAATACTTATATAGATTACGGATTTGTAGCAAATTCTCAGTGTATCAGCGCATCCCAGGCTCGGCCTTCCGCCTATTTGCGGATCTAATTAACTCTGCAGCGTGAATGTCGTTGTTGCGCTGGCTCTTCAGCACACCCTTCTAAACCCAACGTAATGAACAAACGCGGTCGCGTGCCTAATAGCCCTTTGAACAACTCTCCAGTCCAGTCGTTACAGAGAGCTGGGGGTAGTAGAAGTGATTCCATCGTACCTCGGCCTCCACAGACAGATACCAGTACAGTGTCCCGACGGCAGCCCGTTGCGCCACACCCTGAAACCCCAGGCAGTCCTTTCTCAGGAAGCACGCAAACTGAGTCCCGCTTTAATTCACAAACGAGGACATCTGCCGATCCTCCTCGCGATACCCCAGGACCCAAGTTATATCCAGTTTCGCCAAACTCAGACCAGAGAACGCTTTTACATGACGCTCAACAAATCTCACTTCATTCAGTATTATCACCAAGGGACGAGGGAGATGTTCTAACTTCGTCTCAGATAGCAATTAGGCGAACGAAACAACATCTGTCTGCCTGTACCCGTCTGGCAAAGGACATCGGTGGATTACTCGAACTTGACAACAACGCAGCTTACAAACGAACATTATATCAGCTTCTAGAAAAAATTCACGATGAAAGGGGATGTCACTATTTCGAGCAAACTGCTGAAGACTTGTGGAGAAGCATTCAGCCGGACCTCAAAGCACAGTTCGAAAGGATCTCAGCGAAATATCTGAAGGAATCTAGGGAGGGCGCCTTGATGGGTTTGGATCGATTTGTTCCAGAGGCTGCTTCAACAGAAACCCCAACTAACCAAGAATTAACTGATGCCGACCAGGCTGAGTCGGAAGAGAACTTATCATATGAGAGGCGGGTGCCACATTTTCTGAATGCGCTCGAAGAGGCGTTTAGCTCCTCGTTATACCAAGCGGCCCCGGATTCGACTCGGATCGTGGCTAACCTAAGGCACGTATTAGGAGAAGAGATTGAACAAATCCTGCTTGATCAGAGAGCGGCGGATCTTCAAGCTGAGGCAGCGGATAGAGTAGCGGAGGTTGGTTGATAGAGTAGCCAAGGTGATAAGAAAGGCTCTGGAATCGGAGACCGTATTCTTGTTGATATTCGAGGCCTTTTGCTCTGAGCACTATAGAGTCCAGGATGCTTTATTCAATTTTGCGGTGTTTCAGCGCTGTTGGTTGGGTCTCCGAAAGCCCCTCATTCGTATAGCTGAGGAGGGAGAACGGAAGATACAGAAACGGAAAGGAGTTGACGGGGAAGACAATGTTGGGGAGAAAGATGATACAGAACGGTGTGGTGAGGAAGAGGGGGAAGAGGAGGGGGTAAGGAAGCACAAGACAGAAAGGCAGCGGAAAGCGGGAAAGACTCAGGCGGTAGAAGAGGCGGAAGAGGAAAGGGATAATGAAGGTGAACAAAACAGGGTGGACGCCAAGGAGAGAAATAGGGTCACAGAGGAAGAACAGGTCGAGGAAGAGGACAAGGAGAATAGGTCAGAAGAGGATACGGAGGAGGGAGAGGGAAGCACGACGGAAGGCATCGGGACAGAAGAGCAAAAGAAGGAAGGGACAGCAAGGAATCTAGCGAGCAGCTCCCACCGTCACTACAGCGTTCGCGAAGCATACAAACCTGGATATATCCACCGACTACACAGCCGGCGCAATTGGTATAAGCTCGCTGTCACTGTCTTGGAAATCCAAGAGATGCTAGAGCTCCGTACATTCAAAGGCCAGAGATCAGAATTATTAAAGCACGCCAATGAAATTCTTGGTAACTTGGTCGTAGATCTGAGTAATAACCTGAGTGCTCCTGGAGTGTCCTTAAACTTGTTGGATGACGAAATTGCGGATGACATCACCAATCAGTTTTTCCTTGGTTTATTCAACAAATTCAAGGAGGTCTATCTTGATTAGTTAGTAGTAAGAATCTTCCTAAAACATTCCAATAGATTTATCTGGCCAGTTGTTCGGATTCTGGCTGTATGGTTAAAGCAATGAAACGTTCTCGATTCACCTTGACCTCGCTTCGAACAAGATCACCGACTGCAGTCACGTGTACATTGTCACACAGACGTGACACCCGAATTTTCGCGCCTCCGCGTCGGCTATTGACATTCAGTTCCTCACTCGCCGTCCGTTGCTCTCCAAAGGTTCTTGTACGCCGTAGAGTTTAGGTGCATCACGACTCTGAATAACCGCTCCAATCTTTAGCTGAGTGACATATCTCTACGGTCATTTCTAGGAATCTCGCCCCGAGTCTGGCGCTGTACTCGACACCCTGGTCAGCGTGAACCATGTCACTGCTAGCTGCAACAACCGGCCGAACACTCGCTCGAGCATCTGCCACTAGCATAGCTTCATCATCAACATGCTCCTCAGGCGTAACCGTCCTCTTCGAATCAAGACGTTATGTCAGTGGTCGAAGACGTGCCAACGCCAGGAAAGACCGTACGTTTTCCTTCACAGTGTCGTGCGCATGTTGTTTACAGCTGTGGGACAGGGCAAGGAGCTACCATTCAACGAGATGCTATGGGGAAACCTATTGCTGCTAAGAAAGAACGTGTACCTCCTGTAATGTCTTTTTCTTTACACGGGTTCAAGTAGTGGACACTGATACGGGGTCTTTCTGTTTCTGGGGAGCTTAGTTGTTCACGCCGCTCTCGCCTGAAAGTCTTAGCGACCCATTATTTGAAGTTTCGACTCGAGAGGAAATTTCGTATCCGGTATTCTCAGCTGTGAGTTCCTGTGTCGCGTGAAGTATGAGTGTAGAGCTAATGTCGACGTTTGCGTTAGGAAACTGTCAAAGAAGGGAGCATCGGTGAAGCTCTTGAGTTTTCTACGACTAGAGAAGCACAGGAAGCTCGTAGGCAAACGGGTCTGCCAAAAACCATTTGGAAAGACGTCCGTCCCCTTTTCCCTATCCCTCCTCCCTTCCGTCCACAACTCAAATCAAACCCTAGTTCAAAATCCTACCTAAACCAATCTCGGTAGTCCGCAACGTCACCTTGCAAATAAGCAAATTCCTCAGTGCAGTTCAAACGAACAAAATGTCAAGTGAAGACGCTAGACTCGTGTTTAGTGGGAGGATTGGTTCAGGGAAGAGTTATGCGTTGTTACAGGCTGTTGAGTGGTGTTTAGCTAATGGGTGGATCGTGTTATATATCCCTCGTGGTACGTCCCCCTCCCCCTTCCTCCCACCAAAAAATTGATTCTGAGTCTGATCCGAATGTATGACGCAGCTGTGAACCTCGTCAACTCAACGACACCATACGCCTACGACCTCCGTACTCAAACTTTCCTCCAACCCGAAGCTGCACTACAAATCCTCCATCGCGCTCGCTTAGCCAATTCCAAAATCTTCAAACAGCTTAAATTGGGAAAAACTTTGAATTTGGGAGAAGGGTATAAGGCTGCTCCTGCTGGAATGAGTTTGTACGAGTTTTGTGATGTGTCGAAGGAAGAGGTTGCTAAGGCGCCGGCGGTGCTGGAGTTGTTGGTTGAGGAATTGAAAGGACAGACCACGTCAGTTTCTGAATCTTGGAATTTGATGCAAACACTGACCGTTTGGTTATAGACACCCGGTCTTATTAGCTGTAGATGACTTCCAGGCTCTTTTCAACCAATCGCTCTACCGCGATCCACACTTCAAACCAATCGCAACATACCATCTCTCCCTCCCTCGCCTCATCCTCTCACACTTCTCTCCGCCCTCCTCCCCCTCCTCACCGTCTGGGGGATTCAAATTCGGCGCCTGCTTAGGCGCTCTAACTTCCTCCGACCCCGCATTCCCAATCAGCCTGGAATTAAAAGATATGTTGGGAGTAACAGATCAAGCTGCACAACCTGTCATTGAAGAACCTTATATCAAGAGAAGTCAGGTTTTGAAAGGGTACTTACAGGGAGTTGAGAATGTGGAAGTTGAGAATCGGTTGACGTTGAAGGAGGCTGCTAGTTTGTTTGAGGTTTGGATGAAGCAGAGGGCGTTGAGTTCTAGTGAGTTTGCTATTTCTTTTTCGTATCTTGTATCGAGGTTTTTGTATGCTGATGATGGGTTGCTATTAGGTGCGCATGATGAGTTGTTTATGGCCAAGTATGTTGAGAGTGCTGGAAACCCTAGGGATTTCGTTTGGAAGGGTCTTTTGCGCACTTTACAGGCTTAGATCTAGAAGTCGCCTATGCTCATATATAATTCACCCTTGTTTTGGAACGTTTCTTAATACTAGTTAATATTTCCGATCGGGAGTGAAAAGGTACAGAGAAGGGGAAAGAGTCGCGTGAGTATGTATGTTGGCTAGACACAATGGTAGTACATGATCTATTACAACGTGGGAGGGATGTGAGAAAGACCCATTCATCTATCCTTCGATTGATTGCGAGAAGCGTTTCGGTTGAGGAAATCTAGAATGTTGAACCTTCGGGAGGTTGAGGAAGCTTGCGGTTATTGAACGACCCCATCTCTCTGAAAATAGAAGCATCGAATCGAATCGAAATCGGGGCCGAACGACGTATCCCGGGTTAACAACACCACATCACCAGAAAAAAACAATGAGTCAACTCGAATCCCAACAAAACTAGCAATAAGAACCGAGGAAACATCGAACGCACCGACGAATTTCAACCAAAACATTCTCAATACTATGATTCCTAGTCCAATTCGCCAACACAGGCAACTTTGATTGATCGACTTTTCCATCGGTTTGAGAGACGAAAGGTAGGTTTACGCGGGAAATGAATTGGACTGTGGGGGGTTTTTCGGGGTATTGGTCGCCGCAGGTGATACGGAGGCTGTAGATGCGATTTTCGTGTACCGTCTAGGGGTCAGGAGGTGAGTGGCGAGAATAGACACTGTGTGATGACTTGTGGGTAGGAGTGGGGGAATAATGCGACTTACGTGACCTGGACCGATGATGGTGCCGTTCCAGTTACTCATCATGATATCGTCGCCGTCTTCGAGACCGTATGAACAAGACCCATCGCCGATACCCTTTTCGCCTTTCTCGAGTTCTTCGAGTAGTTTGAAGTTGCGAGGGACTATTCGGGCAATCAGTGTGAATGTTTATATATGGGTTGTTTTGTGTGTTGGGATGACGGACCTTTGGCCATGGGGAGGAGTGGATGATTGCTGTAGAGGATGGAAGTGATTGAATCTGATTTGGGTGAGGCGGCTGTTGTGGCGGTGATAAGTGTGGGAGTGATTGATTGATGTGTGGTTATGTCATCGAGGTCCATGAGTAGCGCCGATGTCGGAGCCTGTGGTCTTGGAAGCACGACATAACTATGTGCTAGCTCTGAAGCACAGCCAAATTGGGTATTTACAGTCAGTAAACTGAATCGTACCTGGAGCTGAGTTTACTTCTGCAATGGATAATGGACTTGAACCAACTTTGGGCTTGGGAAATTTTGGGGAGATCTTGAAGTTGCAATGTCATAAGTAATATTAGGCTAGATCATGAGTGGAATCAGACTTATACTTCTTGGTATCATCAAGATAAATTTCTGGACAGTGGATAGTCATATCGTTTTGAGCTTGATGCCAGGCGTTATCCAGTGGCGCAGCCGCTATATTTGTCCTTTAATCAGCTAATAATACTTGGGACGTCACGAATGCGTAAAAGCGCCTATCGATCATCAAATCATTTAAGCTCAACGTACAACCTTTACTTTCACCAGCACAGTACACGCTGCAGATTTCCTCCTCCTCATAGTCATGTGCACTTCTCGCCAGGACGAAATTCAGCTCATCAAATCACAAATACCCACTCTAGAAGAACACATCCACATCCACAAACGATTGACCCTCCTCTCTCGATTGAACACCCTTCAATCCACAGCTTGTGAAATCCCGTCCGAGATTCTCACTCAGATCTTCGAGGCCCTTATCGCCATATCTCCGGAGTCAGAACTCGCCCTGCTGAAAGTCGGGGCTGTGTGCCAATATTGGCGCTCTGCAGCCTGGAGGTCGCCTCGACTTTGGACCACGATCACCCTCCGTTCGTCCCGTCGCAAGGCCGCTAATTTCACGCAGCGGAACTGTGACGGGTTAATGAAGGCGTTCTGTGAAAATGTCGGACCATTGATGTTGAACGTCAAATTGTCCGATATGCACCTTCCCTACAGCAATTACACGAAGGACATAGTGGAAGATACCTGGAACGTGATTTTCAGTCGAGTAAATGTCGAGAAATTGAGATCACTCGATATTAGAGAGCTCGACACGTTTGACACGTGTAATGGCTTCCACGTCATGAGTAGCGGGGAGAGTGCCTCCTTCCCTGTGTTGGAGAAAGTGCTTCTAGGTGGGACCCCAGTTTGGTCTGATTTCTTCTACAGAAACGACTTTGCAAAAGATGAATTGTTCTTCAACAACGCACCTAGGCTCCGCGAACTTGATCTTGATTGCTTTAACATCGCCATCACTAGCCTCTTACCCAAGTTTCCATGGGAGCAGCTCACTACGCTCCGGCTCACGGGGGCAAAGCCACACAATGTCTTCGAGATCCTCCCCAGCTGCCCTTGCCTCGTTAGCTTCCATTCAAGCAAGCCCATGATACCAAGCATTCCTCCGAACTTCAGCATCCCTGTTTTGATAGTGCTTCCCGCACTGGAGAAGTTTGGTTGGGAAACTGATACGTCGAAGATACCTTGGAAGATCACGCTGGTTTACAACCGCTGGGTCAACCTCCTAGTTTTCAGTCACCTCAGTCTCCCATCTTTACGCAATCTCACCTGGGGAGGGTCTTTAGACTCGATTGCACTTGTCCCTGGCATGCCATTCGTCAAAGCCCCCCGACGGCCCCTCGCGCAACTCACTATTCCCAAATCAATTGACAACATCCATTCAATCCTCTCAGTTTACCAGAGCGTCACAGAACTCGACTTTACTATGACGAAGACTTATCTGTCATTTGAGGACTTGGATTACCTCGTCGTGTCCACCTCGAGGTCTCAGGATGTCCTTCCCAGACTTCGTGTTCTACGCCTACGCTTCAGCTATGATAAGCCGAAAGCACACCCACTTCATAATATCTGCTCGAAAACGACACTCCTGTTGTATTCGCGCCGTTACGGTCCTATACATCTAGATTCAGATTCGGCTGAAGAATTTGAACTGGGTGTATACGACGTCAATTCACCCCATTGGCAGAAGTTCAGTAGACTAGAGGAGTTCTACTTGGAGTCCAGACATCATCTTATGTGGTCCGATAGTGGTCATGCTGCGGTGTTGCAAGCAGCTCTCGTAGGGTCTAGAAGCTATGGATTCAAGGATCAGACGTATCCTGCTGAATCTGAGCTTCTGCCCTGGTATCACTATCAGATTATCTGGAACCCCACGCCGAGTTAAGTCGAGCTTGGAGCATTAGGGTTCGACGCAGCTATAAGCATGATTGGGAGTGGAACGGGTTTCTCATTCGTAGTACGAACACATAAATGTTCCCGTAATTACTAAGGACGGTGGAAATGAAACGGCACTCATTTCATTACCCCGAAAGCTCGATCGAAATGATCATACTACTCTTTTCTGTGCAGTGATGTTGGGTATGTGACGAGATGGGCAGAAGCGCTCCGCGAGATCTAAAAGGTCGAGTGAGAGTCTGGATAGAAATGTTCTGAACAATGCCCTCTAGTATGCCACAGTAGAGAAGGATGGAAAAGAGATAAACGTCACGGTCGTAATGGGTCATTTATACTGACTCGTCCTACGACACCTTGGTACCCAGTTTGGGAGCCTGGCGACGGCGAGATCATGTCACCGGCGAAATGTTCGGAGTTGAAAGGATTGGGTGCATATACGCAGGCACGTCCAACAGCTGTAAACACCTGTTCTCGGAAATAATTGGATGTAATGACTGGATAATTCAACATCTATTGGAGGGTCTTGGGTAGGGTTGAGTTGGAGTTGAGCCCAAAGTGAACTGCGAGAAATATCCGCTTAACAATGGAACGTGTATGTCTTATTAAACATGTGATCTGAGATTTCGCCCTCGTCATTCAACTTCATTTCCATCGGGGGAGCTTTCACTAGAGGCTGGTTAAAGTGGTGTTATTGCCATCCAGTCCAGCGACAAACTTGCTTATTCATGTTTACAAACGGATCAACCCGAACCACAGCAGGCCTTCAAATTCACGTCAACTGTGCCTCAAGATTCCACGCACAATGCTTTCGATCCTCCCAATCGCAGCGGCATATTTCCTCTTTGTGATCATCACAATCAGCATTTCCCCAAGCTTGCTAGGAGTTCGGTTTGCCTGTCTCTCAGTCTTGTCTCTTGTCATAGACAATATCCCCCGCCCAGTCCAAGGTACCCCCACGTCCAGCATCGAGATATCTGTCACCTACCAAACTGTCTTGTACATGGCCATCATGCTTCTCGTGACCTCAGACCACGTCCTTCTCCATAGAGCCTCACATGCTCATACACGAATCAAACAACACCTCCCCTTCACGCATATGTCCATCCTCTCTCGCTTCATCTGGGCTACCGACCTCGTACTCAGCCAACGTGGAGTGAACTGGTCCTGGCAAATACCTTATCTACGTCGGTCATCTATATCTAGAGGCACATTCTTGATCAAGAAGCTGTCCTTGTTAATGGCAATAATCGTGTTGACTCAGACGTCGGATCGCTTTATCAAAGAGAACAAGGTGTTTCAGGGAAAGGTTTCCATGTACGATATAGGGTTCAAGCAACGAGTTATTTGCGCTGGATTTGTATGGTGGACTATCGCCTCTTCTCAACTTTTCAACTACACGCTCTCGGCTATTCTGTTGGTGTCACTCGGAGTGTACGAGCCGTACGACTGGCCTTCGCTTTACGGACGTTGGGGGAACGCAAAATCGGTCCGAAAGTTCTGGGGGTGGGTATCTGATCTTTCTCCCCCGAGCGCTCAGCCACTAACTTTATCTGAATTATAGGCAGACATGGCATCAGCTTCTCCGTAGGGTACGCCTCAGAATTTTTTATCTATTCCCAGGTTCTGACACTTCTATTTTCCATCTCTCAGCCTCTGCAAGAACACGGGAAGCTCATCCCGGAACGGATCCTTCGACTTCCATCGAACTCAAGAATCACATCATACGTTCAGCTTTACATGGCCTTTTTCCTTTCTGGTCTCTGCCATGCCGTCGCGGATTGGGCGGTCGCACCTCGGCAATTGGAGACTAGAACTCATACAGTGGCTTTCTTCCTCCTTCAAGCTGTTGTTATCACTTGTGAAGATGCTGTTATTTCTGTCGGCCGAAAGCTTGGGCTCTCGAAGCCACCGCCAGTTCTTTGTTACTTCTGGGTGACTATATGGATGGGTTGGTCTGGACCACTTTGGATGGACGGGATGTTACAGGCTGGGGTGAGGTTCCGCTACGATGATTTCCTGAAAGCCGTGTTGGATCTCGCCATGGCTGTTGGTGTTATACCACAACCGGCTGGTACGAGTGCTAACTAAATAATTGTTCGTGACTGGGAGTCGATACCTAAAGCACTGATTAGTCTAAATGCAGATTAGAAGGAGGCCCAGGAGTCTTGGATGATCATTTCTACCCAATTTTCCATTGGTTCCATCTAGTCGAACCTCGGCGACAGATTGATCTGAGCTACTAAAACTAGTGAATACTCGACTCTTGAATGACCTTGATGTCTTATAGTGAGAGGTGACTAAGTAACGGCAAGTCGACTTAGATTAGTTCGACCACAATTAAAAAGCCAACTGTGTTCTCCGAGGCGCAAGATTCATGTCAAGAAGTTCGGACCGCCGATACAGCAGGATTAACCTGCTCATCGAATTAATGACCACGCTGGAGTTCTAAAGTACCATTGTGTTGGTACAAGTGACGATTCTCCACTGTGCTCTCAAGGTTCGGAACTACGTACCTACCAGGTTGGAGTGCGGGATGAATTCTTGACTGAAACATTTGATCTGTCAGTCACAATGACGCTCAGGCTAATAAGATCATTTGCACACACACACACCTTTCCGCTTATCAGGGATAGAAGTACTCAGTTGTTACATGACGTCTAACGAAAGTAAATCGTCGATGGACCTTACTTGAAAGATAGATTCTTACCATTATGCGATGCCGCCTGAGGCTCTATTTTTACATGAAGTCAAGACCTTCTTAGCTCATGACTGAGGAGCAAAATCTCAGGCACGAAAGAACAAAAACCTTGTTATGTCCTCATAATCTGAATTAGGGAGTACGTATCAAGTTGGAGAGAGCGAAGCGATTACAACCCTTAGATTACCGGGTGCGAGTTTCAGTGCCTTTTCGGGCCCTCTAATCACCGCCATGACAGTACCCCATGGCACCGCAGAGAATGCTTCGTTTCGTGAGGTACTACGGCTATAGGTACCTGTACGATAGCTATTACGCCCATGTCTGCAATAAAAATAGGATTGCTGCATTCGACAAGCGGGTGTCGCTCGTAATGCTCAGTTCTCAATCAACTCCCCTGGGAAGTAAGGAGACAACGAGGTCCTTCTCCCTGAGGCTGACCGAATTAGCCCGAGGG
Organism: Leucocoprinus birnbaumii; assembly: GCA_027627405.1. NCBI lineage: Eukaryota > Fungi > Basidiomycota > Agaricomycetes > Agaricales > Agaricaceae > Leucocoprinus > Leucocoprinus birnbaumii. Next base: position 12,425 of record JANIEX010000260.1, read on the forward strand.
CTTCAGTGCCCTTAACCAGATAAATCTCTATGCCCGGTCAATAAAGTGCAAGTAAGGCGGCAGCGGCACTGTGAAGGGGTGAATCACAATTTGGTGAAGCGAATAGAATATTCTTCAACGTTTATATCAGTCGCATCAGAATTTGACGAGGATAAATGCCTCACTGATTGGTGTACGGATCAAAGCGCTCGTGATTAACTTCGCCGACCCGCCGCCGGGTTGAATCTCTGAGTTACCATTCCAGTTGTCCGACTCTAAGGGCTTGGTTGTCATTGATTATGCTCGGTAGGTTGACTTGGCGTCATTTGAAGGGTGTAAATATCCGTTATTATACTTAGATTAAACAAGGATCTCCCTCCGTTGAATACCTTCCGTTGAATGTAGACGCTGGACGTGAGTAGTTGTGCGTAATCATAAGCGCATAAGAGAACACTTCCTGACGTGCATAATTTACTGGTGAAGGGCGTGAATAATTTACACAAAGAATGGCCGAAGCCGTATCGCTGAGCACCCAAAAGAGAATAGCCTACTGCTCTGCATAAATAGAGTATCTAAATATACCTCAAGGTGTCATTGCCGTTGACTTATCTCCGAAGTGGTCGACGGCGGCGCGAGCGACTGATGGAACTTTCTTGGCTTGAACTCCTGCTTAAACTTGAGTTGGTGCTTCGGCTCCTCCCTACCATGCTCCTCCCCCTCGTGCTCAACAGGTCGTGTTCATCTTCATCATCACTCGACGATTCTCCAATCCTCCCAACAATTTCGATCGGACCTTCGGAAACAGGATCTTCGCCGGCATTAACATAGACTCGTAGCCCAATATACACCTCGTGTTCATCATCCCTAAGCCACTTCACAGTCGTCAGCTTGTCCTTCGGTGGCTCCGGGGGAGTTGGAGTCGTCGGTCTTGACCATTGATTCTGAGGACCGGGACCTGTGAAGCAATGGAAGAAATTCGGCTGAGGAGCCCAAGGGGACGGATACATGATAGGACCTGGCGGTCCGGGACCAACGGCGCCTGATCGGTGGCCAGCAACACGTGTATCCCTGGTATGACCATTATAACGAGGCGGTGAGGGGAGTGGTTCCTGCTCCCGTCTCTGCCTATCCTTTTGCCTTTGTTTATACTTCGGATGCGGAGGAAGAATAGATGGAGGGGGGATTTGAGGACGTTTCGGAGGAGGGGCGATATTCTGGACAAAGGACGTTGAGCGCGAGGGTTTCTTCGTCCTAACTTTCTTAACAACTACAGTAGTTGTGGTTTTTGTAATGGTCTCTACGTTACTGTCAGAGTCGTCGTCGGTAAAATATTCCGTGCCGTTATCGGAATCTTCTTCATTATGATCTTTCATTTGTGACTGTTTTTTCTCGTATCGCCGTTTGTCCCGGTGGATGAGGTCGTCGAGGGGTACCGGAAGGGAGTGAGCGAACAGCCTATTTACTGTTGGCGACCTGAGCCAGATCTCTAGAAACAAAAGTTACTTACTCGCGTGGGACGTCTGGAAAAGTGATGGGCGATTAGAGGTTCGGTGATACCTAAAGCTGGTAACTGAATGTTCGGAAAAACTTACTGGAGGCAATTGATCTTCCTTCAGCGCGTTTTGTCATGATTCTCGAAAGTTTTAATAGGTGCCAGTCTTCAAGACTAATTTCCTACACAGCTGCTGAGGGGAAGGAGTAAACTGACTTGATATAAAATGTCTTACCACGGGAGCAGCTGCGTCAATCAAACGATCGAGACGAGCCTGAGACTTCATCAGGAAAGCAACTCAGATAAGAGTTAACAACTCACATATACTATATACGCCCCTGCCTCTAGCTGGACCTCAGCACTGACATCACGAGCCTGGAACTTCGTATGCTGCGTCTCGATTATTGGGTCCTCTTCGCCTTCCCTAACTAGAACGAAGTCAAGCGTCCAGAGGGACCGGCTAGCGATGTCTCTGAAATAACGAGTGTTGAGCTGAGCCAGGGAAATCACGGTGGATGCCGCAGAGGGAAGAGTAAATGTAACTATCAAGATCGCAGTGAGATCGGATAGCCATTTCGAAAACTGAAGGCACGCACATGAAACGTCACCATAGGAAAAAGCCGTAGGAAGCGGCCTGCAACGAACACGAAGCCATTGAGAAGACATGCGCCACGAGGAATCGAAAAGTATCGTCCTATCAATATCGGTGAAACATTCCAACCAGTCATCGTCTGAGGTGGAGTATCAGTAATTCAAGAGCCTAAATGAAGACGCATGTACTCACACTCCATTATGAACTGGCCATCCTCACCGAAACTATGCCCAAGCTCGTCCAGCAGGTTGATCCACTCCTTTGTCCATTCTTTGGAACCATCTGACCATCGACCTGTCCACTCGATCTTTCCCCAAGGGTTGCGTAACACCACGAACCTCCTGCCTTTAGATTCCACCGCACGAAGAACGGCGTAGGCATGCGCCGTAACGAGTCCCTGAACCTTGATCTCTGATTGTGGCGCACGATGTGTTGGGTGGCTGATCTGGCACGTGAAAAGCCTGTCTTTATTTGCTCGAAGGAGTTCGTCATTCCAGAAGCGATCCGAATCTAGAATATCCTGTGCCACGGTCAGGCCACAATCCCGCATAGGATTAAGCGAAAAACTTCCTTACGTTCGTAAAGATGTTCTTGGATACTCCTCCGGTGAGATCCTCCATCGCCTCACATGTCTTTCCCAAGTGTAGATAGGCATAATGACCATGCAGTTTTGCGTAGGCTTTTTCGATCAAGGGTACCCACGTTTCCGTTCGAGCCCCTGAGCGGGCGAAATAGAGAGTTTTGCCTTCGTTTACTGATGCCGATTTCAGGTAGTAATCCTTATCGTCATGGTAAAGACTTTGTTCGAAGGGAGTGAGATCTTCGAACTTGGGACGACGGGTACATAGAAGACTGTAGCCAGAGCAAAATCATTATGCAGCAACTGTGGATGACGGCGAAAACTCACTCATCGACTATGACATCAACCCAACGATTATCTCGAAAGAAGATGAAGCCATAGACGCCAACACTTTCGTCACGCTAACGGCAATCAATCACTTCGCATTTGAGCTCAAAAGGGAACTTACTGCTACGCAAAGCTGCTCAAGAAGGCCGGGAGCGGTTGCCACGGAAGAAAGGGCTGACAAAAACCAGCAGTCACCAATCCCGCCTTGAACAATTTGGGTAGAATCGGGCCTGCCGTCCGCGAAGAATTCAGGATGCTTGAAGATTTTGGTTGTGCGAAGGACGTCAGAGGGTGAAAACGATTCGCCGGGCTTGATAAAGAGTCCATAAAGACATCTGTGTTGATCATTCTCAAGGTCAAACTCGGGATCTCTAATTGGAGGGTCAGAATCGACAATGGATATAAAGCGCATAAATTACCGAAACTTGCGATTGCCTGCTCTGCAGTCCTTCGCAATTTGCTCGACCCGCTTTTTACATTGCGCTATCACGAATGGCAACTCTGGAGTTTGCAACAAGCTTGGTTTCTTGGTGACATACGAATGTGGGCGACTCATGGCGGGCTCAGGAGGAGGGGGAGCGGAGGTGGGAGGTCTGCCAGGGTGGATTAACCATGGAAGGACGACATTTTATAGCTAATGTTCTTGCGGTTCCGCATAGCAGATGAGGAAATTAAGTCCTTCAATGGATTTATCATCAGATCCGGGTTTGTCGTGACATGGAAATGATTCAATCACCATCTACCAATAACCGGTTCGACTCCGATGTATCTATCGAAGATGTTCTCAAATTGTTCCGCGCTTGCGCTAGCCCTTGTACACAATGAATCATAAAATGCCAGTCCTAGCTGGAGCACTTGAGCGAACCCCCTTGTTTACTTGGACATGTCACTACCCACCTGGTTTCCAAATGGTATTATTGGTGCCCTTTTAGAAGTCACCTGTATATGGGCCCAAAAATAGACGGAAATTCGACTTGGCGTGACTCACCCCGTTTGCGCTGCCAAAACACCATTGCTCTTCACCCCATCCATGCTGTGAGCGCGTGGTTAAAATTGCGTCTTGAGTATGACCTAGTCATGGGTCTCGTTCGATGCATACATCGTATCTCAGATTTTAGTCACCCTGACAAAGTTCCAATGAAGGTGGATGGCGTGCTTTGGGGGTAAATCGCTCGAAAACTCGTTGAAAATCTAGTGGCGTGGGTCATGATTGCCTGAGAAAAGGTGGAAATTAGGCGCTCATGTACTGGAACGATTTTAGATCCCTCTATTGATGAGTGTTTGCTCCAGCCACGCAGTAGTAAGTAACGGTGTCAAATACGCTGCGGTTGCAATGAGTTTACTCTGACAGTTCTATGCTCCTTACGATAGAAGGGTACACAGAATATACCTTGTGCGTCTCTTCTAGAATCCGGCACATATCTGACACGATTGGGACGGCATCAAGGCCCTATCTGACGATACCCAGCCTTCAATTGACAGCTTAAGGCAGCAGTGTTAGCTTAACCTGAGACCAAGTCTGGCTTTGCTATGAGCCCTTATCAAGCTTTCAATGCACGTGCATCTGACCCAGTAGCATGAGCGTAAACACATACCAATCGAAGTATTTTATGAAGCCAAAATAAAGCTGGCAAACCTCACAGTGGCGCTAAGTCGTGGAATCAACATCAAGGAAACCACAATCCACACAATCCCCAGCTATAACAGAAGACCCAGCGGGCTATTCATCAGTTGACTCAAAGAGAAAGAGATCACACACTCAGTCGTGTCCTGTGGTCCGTCGGCAAAGACTCCGATGTCATTTATGGGACCTTCCTGGCTTCTCGTGACGTCGACCCACAGGTTCTCACCGAAGTCACACCATAGATTGAAATGACCCGAGACTGTGACCCTGGCACCTAGGAAAAACGTAACCAGGGGCTTTACCGAATTATCCGCAAATAGCCGGTGCTTGCTTCGATACGACTGGAACTACTTTGAGTCTGCTTTAACTATTCCTCCACGACTACATACTTTCACTGAAACCGATCAGCATGACTTAGCCTTTTCTCTGACAACTCCTATTGTGATTACCTTACGTATACATTTCAGCTTCTTTTTCCCGAATTTTCGTAAATCTACCCAAGTAGCACTCTGATCGCTTTGTTCAGCGGCATTTCTATCCTCCAGAAGGGCGGGAAGGATCAGCGAAATGAAAATCGATATATTGAATTGACCAAGCCCAAGGGACAAAATACAGACAATCAATCAAGTTCTGCATACAGTCCACTTTTCCACCGGAGCGCCACCCGGCGGTTTTATCTATGATATAACTAACTACATAATACCCTCAAACAAAAACATACATACACCGACAGAATGACATGAGTTTAGCCCGGGTCGATTTCTGTCATGAAAATATCTGATAATGATCCTCCGTTATTTCCACTGACCTCCCCCGTTCTCCGATATCCTTTGACAACTTCGGTTCAGCAGAATCCGGGGGAAGGGATAAATTACTAGAAGCCTCTCTACCAACAGGTGACAGCTTCCTCGGCTTGTCTTTCGCTACCGGGGTATGTGCGACCACCAAGGAGCTTCCAGAATCTCTTAGTGGCAGAATGGGAGCACCTCCACCATCTAGGGGTGCAAGTCGGCTAGATCGGATGGGTGAAGGGGAGTCGTCGTCGCTTCTGTGCCCTTCCTCAAGCTGCGGCCCAAAGTCAAGCTTGTATGTGGCAGAAGATGAGGCTGCAGCATGTGATGAGATAAAGGGATGTGGACTCTGATTATATCCAGTCGGATTGTAAGGAGAGCGACGTGACCGCGATCGCGAACTTAAAAGACCCGGGGACCTACTTCTTATAGGATTTCGCCGTGACTCTGGGTGCTCATACGAATACACCGGTCGGTAATCTGGCGAATTTCTGCCATATGAAGCTGAACGCATCGGTGGCGAGATAATGGACTTATCACCCTGTGGCGGCGCTGAAGTAGACTTGGACCGGTGGCCGCCCAGCTCCCGGGAACCTATAGCGGCCGCTAAATACGGATTCTCATCGCTACTGCTCTTGGAAGACCTTCGGGACTGTGACCGATGTGACCGCTGGTACACAAAAGGTCCAGGTAACGGTCCAGGTATTATCGTAGGACCATATTGATATCCGGGAGGAGGAGGTGGAGGAGATGGTGGCGCACCGATGGGATATATGTTACCCAGATGACTTTCAACACGGCGCTGCCACGCTTCATCCATTTGAGTGCCATAGCGGCGGAAGGTATTGATAATGAGGGCGCCGTATAAGATCCCGACGCCAAGGACGACGCAGATAAAAGTTCGAAAGGCGAACTCAGTCAATGACGTTGTCAAAAAGACGAAATCTGAAGGGAGGTTCGCTTGTGCCCGCCACATAAATGACATTATGCATGCGATAAACGTGAGGATTGACCTAAGGCAACCGCGAGTTCAGTGGCGTAGAATATGAGGAGACACAAGAGGTTCTTACCAGGCCAACCATACAACAGGCATCGCCAACATCACCCAGACGTTCCACAAGACTGTCTGTGATTTCTGCGCTTCCTGATTGTGCGTGTTAAGAGTTTAACCGAAACTCAGTCAGAAATGTAGCTCACTAATGCCCATTCTGCGGCTTTAGAAGCCTTGCGCATGGTCCCAAATCGAATGATAAAAAGGCAACCGTACAGCAAACTCATCAAAGCGCAGAGAAGCGACCAGAACGCGATGTATCGGGTTACCGGGTCTTCTGCTGCCCCTTGTATCTGGAACATCGTCATGATTGCACTGTATGCTGAAATCAACTTCAAACTTCTTAGACAATGAGAGATTCGCTCACGATAACAGCAGAACGGAAACGATATTCAAAGTCTTCCACTCTCTCATCAGACTGTCAATAAATTGCTCCCATCTGCCCTTGAGTCTCCGATACGCTGGCGACAGATTTGTTGGCTCAAAGTCCCCACCGTATGGCGTGGCATACAGCATACTATACTGGAGATCCTTGAGATCCTCGGCGGTCGCCTGTAGCGCCATCTCCTTGATCTCCTCCATCGTCAGATTTGTAGCTTTGAAGATACGGTCCACTCGCGAAAAATATAAGGAAGGGAGCCGCAGAAGGAAGTGGAGGTATATTTGCTGGGGTAATGTCTTTGTTGCGAAGGTCATAATGTAATCCTGAGCGGCAAGCGTTGACTCGACATAAATATCTTTTTGACTGCCATTCAAAGAAGCAACAGGAGGAATCGTAGGAAGAGATGCAGGCCTTGGTAGGGAAGGCGTTGCAATCGGTAGGTACGGGCGAATAGGAGGTGCCACGGATGAAGGTGAGATTGAGCTGTTGCTCCATAATCCTGGATAGACCGAGACCGACGGGACAGAATAAGATGGAGGTGTATGGCTCTGGGGGAAATCAACCGTCTTGAGGGAGACGGTTGAAGTGCTATGGATTGAATGCTGCAAGGAAATTTCGGAGAGAGATTCGAGTGATGATGCAGCTGACTCTAAGACCAAACTAGGCGAAGATGCACTAGGATCGCGCGATGGGGTATCTCTAGGGCTGGGGTTTACTGAGGGAGGTTTGGGAATAGGCTCAGCGGGACCATCGACGGGCCCAGCATTGGGATGGTCCAAGTCATGATTCTTTTGGATCGTAACAGTGGTAATCGGGGTATCATATAGACCAGATGATTGGCGCCGACGATGGTGATCATAGTGAGCACGGCGAGCATGATCTGGCAAAGAGTAATCGTCAGCAGAATCTGGGCTCCGACTACGCGAGTGCCTTCTACTAGATGACCTGCTTGACCGTGAATGTCGCATAATCACTTCCTCTGCCTCAATAGCGTGAACGGAGCGAGGTGACCTGGAACGACTCCTGGCACGACGAGAAGGCATTGAAGGGGGGGATTAGGATAGCGCCGGGTGCTGCCACATGAGCCTGAGGGTACAGACTTGGAGTGGAAACATCCAGAGGTACAACTGGCGGGCTCGTTCGAGCTACCCAGGTCGGAGGTTGATATATCGGATACGAGCGAGGAGGTGCCTGAGGTGGTGCAGATGCGTAGTATAGTGGCCACGAGGGCGTTAAGGGCTGACCAGTACTGGCTCCTTGACTTCGTATTTGACTCATATTCTGGGTATGAGGTGGAAGGCCCACATCATCCATCCCTCCGATATTTCTAGCCACCCGCTGGTTCCGAATGTTCTGAGCGATAGAGGGAGTGAAGGGATCGTTTGAAAGATAGCCAGGAGTATGACGCTGGTAAAGGACCCGACGGTTTGTCAAACCAGCTTCTGCACGGTTGAGATCTGTAGTAATACCTCTGGGATCCTGCATTTCGCAAAACCTTAGATAGGTGATGGACAGAGAAAGAGAGGAACGAAGTTCTGTTAATTGATGGTGACTAACAATCAGAAAAAAGTCGTGATTCAGGGTCAGCATCAGTTGGGATATTTCGAGCGCCTATCAGTGTGTCGCTACGATCATTGATGGGATGCAGTCTACAAGCTGCTGTACTTGATCATGAATCATCAGTCTTTGGGGTGATGATTAAAATTGAGAAACAAATTGTTAGCCGCTAGATATGTTGGAAGAATTTTGGGAAGGAATGTGGAGAGAATACTCCTTTACCATTCCATATGCTGAGCCTCTAAAGAACAAGTCAATGAGTTAATAATATACCCGCCGATTGCAGGGATCAACGAAGACAATTTCTCTATAGACTAAATTTTCTCCTCATACTCCCTATTCATTGTTCAACCTATCTTTCTCAATAAATCCTTATCGGAGAGCATTATACCCTTGAGACAACACAGCGATGGAAGTTCTCTTCTATTGTGACTCCTTTGAACAATTCGCTTCAAAACGCAGATTCTTTACCCGACGTTAATTTTCTTCTTATGTTGAGTGGGATTGGTTTGATAGAAACCCTTGAATCTCCAATGTGCCTGGATTCCAATGCAATATTCTTAGGTTCCTAAGCCACCGTAAGAGCCTGTCCATCTCCTGAGTGTTTCGGTTTTCACACTATCTTTTCATTGACTTCAACCGGGATGCCACTGTTGACCAGAAATCCTCCGGGTAACCATCAATGGAGAATAACTGGGATTATGCTCTCCACGTTGAAAGACTGACGTTGAACCCTTTTCGTCTTTCAGAACATCACTGTCTGGCTTCACAGGACTAAATGGGTCTATTCAAAGTATTCCAAAGATACTGTATCAGGGAATATCTCACTAGGTGGATTTGGGGGCTCGCTTGACGGGGATAAAATCTCAATTTGTTCGATTCTGCTGCTCTTGAAATCCACTAACTAGCTTTATTGTTTTCAGCCAGGTGTACTAGTTTGGATGATGAGATGCCGCTGTTGTTCTTTAGTCCGGGAGGCAGCCGATGCTAACGTAAATCAATGAATTCTTCAACGCCTCTTCTCCATGCATCATCCATCGAACTTTCGTAACGCCAGAAGTTGTTCACTATGAGGACTGCAGAAGAGACTAGGGCTCCGATAACCACGCAAACAAAGATCCGGAGCTCGGGTTCAGTGAATCGTGATAAAATTGTGAATGAAATATCGGGTCGTGGACTATTTAGTACACGCCACTGCATATGAAGGGAATGATGCAAGCGATAAACGTGGCAATTGACCCAAATGAAATGTTCATAGCGAATCTCCGTTTGCCTCGGTAACTTGATTTACCACACTCATTCAGCTGGCGTGACTAGCATGAAGGACTCTGCTGATTATCAAGGCTAAGAATATGGTATCATATCTTGGTATCCCCGGCAGTCACTTGTATCCCGAAGTCGGAGAGGGGCGATGTGCCCGTATATGGGTATTTGGTACACCCAGTGAACTGTAAGTAATCCGTTGGGGCGGTGGCGTTTGGATAGACTCAAAATAACAAGGAACGGGAGGTAATGAATGTTGTAATAAGCCATGAGAGGGAATCGAATCCGGATATCATCAATACTTGACTGCTTGAACTCAGATGGTGCGAGAACGAATATGGAGGTAGTACCTTGGGCCGGCCGCACCTCTATATTTTGTACTCAGTAGTTGTGGTGGTGTCACTGATGTGAAAGGAATTAGGGTCCGCCCAGCTCCTGTGATGATCGATGAGGTCTGTATGGGTGCAGTGATGGCTGTGAGGACTCATAGGCCACTATTATGGGAGATTAAGCCTGCCTCAGGAGCATGAATGCCACTGGCACTGGAAACGAGTGAGCAAACAACGCACATGATGAAATGCCATAAGTCGAGTCTGTAGTAGACTTACTAGAAGTATCACCGAGAGCGAAAAGGGGGGCCAATGGCGGCCCTATTCCGTAAACACCTCTTAGTTCATCCTCATTTTGGAACCTCCTCATGTTGTGGTCTATAGGGGTGAGAGTGAATTTCTCGGCTGAAAATTGGTGAATTGGCTCGATATGGGCGGAGAGTGCCAACTTCGGATTATATTGGTTAGCCATTGTCAAGTAAGCTTTTGAGTCGGGATACTAGTGGGTGGATTGAATGAAGTGTTGAGCCGTGTCTGTTCATAGTCAACAGCTTTTATTCGAGCTCCTAGAACGATGATTTAGAAACAATGATTCAACATGCGTCTAAACTGATGAGAGCAGGACGTTTAAAAACACCACAAATCCATTGCAGCAGAGGTGGAGCACAAAATGTCGTGACTTCGAACCTAGTCGTCGCAGATAAGTACAGTAGGATCACTGTATTCGACATGAAAGCTGTGATCGATCGCAGAAGGGAGAATCTGATTGCGAGGGAACTTGATTGGCATAAAAAGAGATACAGCCTAATACAGAGAGGATAGGTGGTAGAATTCTTAGTCAAATAATTCATGCCAATGCATCGGGCGCTTATCGTGAACGCTGAGGCAAAGAAACAGGGTCGTCAGCTTCAAATCACCAGCTGAGGAGATATTCCCACAGTGTCGGTAATCAACACAACAGACATCAACAAAGACGAGACTGTACACACAGACCCCACCGACACCGCCAGCAACATCCTCAAGAGTACGGCGAGATGGTGAGTATGAACCTATGTCAGATCGTTGTAGGAGGTCTATCTGGTTGCCTGGGTGGAAATTTGGGCGGAATCTCAAGCTGGAAGGGTTGGATGGCGATGGATGGATTTGGATGAGGGCGATCTCCGCCCAAATTTGCTAGAGGCGATACCTGGCCCTTCTGCGCTTCTGTCTTGTCATCCTTACGACCATTTGACCGTCTTACTGACCTGTGTGTTTCTTCTCGCCAATTCTCGGCAATAGACAAAAGGTGCAGTTTACAATTACATTCTGAGTTTCGGCCTGTAATTTACCAAGTATTCTAGGTACCTCGTCCTTCGGGTGCGTCCATCTGACAATAGTCGCTCTACGATATTTGCTCAATCTCCGCTTCGACTCTCAATAGTAAGAGACACACCAAGTCCCACACCCTCTGCCGCCGCTGCGGCAACCGCGCCTTCCACAGACAGCACAAAAGTACGACTTCTCTGGACTGATGGTTTTCAGTGACTTAATCTCCCCGTCCCCAGCTTGCGCCTCGTGCGGCTACCCTTCGGCCAAGATTCGCTCGTACGAGTGGGGCCAGAAGGCCAAGCGTAGAAAGACCACCGGCACTGGCAGGATGAGGTACTTGAAGGAGGTTTCCAGGAGATTCAAGAACGGTTTCAGGTGAGTTAATGCACACTTTCCCAAGCAGCCGTATCGCTCAAGCCATGCTCCAGGGAGAATACCGTCGCCAAGAAGAGGACCCCCAAGACATCAGAGGCATAAATGATTGTCCCCGCTTTCGCTCTTCATGTGTACACAGCTATTGCAATCCATGTCCTCTTCGCTGCCCGCATAAAACTTACCGACTTGAAATGAAAATTATGCCATATGTCATATACGCGACCTTCGCATGATCGTACATGACCTTTTCGTGAACATAACACGGTTACAGTGGCACAAATATGAGTCAAAATCCGCGAGAATCGCGCAGCCTTGGAGTATTTTCTATTTTCTTCGATGATAGCTACTTACCTCGGGATTTTGAGCTTGCCTGCACCCTCCAATGAGCTCAATCGTAAGGTCGGACCGCTGTCGGACCGTCAGACCGGGCTGAGTAACTGATGCCATTCCACCACTAAAGAGTGTTTCAACCTTCGCTATGAGGCCTCAATATTCTCAATGGCCATCATCAACGATCTTCCTCTAGAGCTTGTTCAGGCTATCGGTACACACATATCCCTCTCTGACCTAAGAAGCCTACGATTTACCTGCAAACATTTTGACGAACTCCTCGCCGCTGAAGCTCTTGCTACAATCTATGTCAACTTCACAGATGGCAGCAATATCCGGCATCTCATGCAATTGGCATCTGGACGCAACAAGATCCATGATTTCGCGAGGAAATTGATAATTAGGTGCCTTGCACCAGGAGCTAGTGGCCTTGATGCCCCGCAAATCCGGACGGACCTTGGGGGGACATACAGTTATCCTACGAAGCTTGTTAATCGGCAGATTGAGGAAGCAGCAGGAGTCATTTCCGAGTATTTACCTACGGCGCTCCAACGATTTCTGGACCTAGAAGCTGTTGAGTAAGTTGGTCCCTGAATAATTAGCAATTCATGATTCATGATTCAACAGATGGAACACTCATGGGTTCGATATTCCGTGGGTCAATACAACAGTGATGCACTTCCTTTGCTCTCGAGCAAGGCTTTGCAAACTTTCGATCGACATGTCCCGAGACGTCCTGTCCCCTTTCCCAGATATTGCTCGACTCTCGGGTTTGACACATCTCACACTCATCTTTCCTCGCGCACATATCCGAGTTCCATCAATGTTTCTAGGAGCCGCTCAGGCTCTCCGAAACTCTCCACAGCTTGTCCACTTTCATGTCTCTCTTCAACAAGCTTCCTATACCTCAGAAGAATCAGCAAATCTCGAGGAGATGTATCGGCAGATGGGACAATTACGGCATATTGATACCCTTATCCTCCGTATCCCGAGTGCAGCAAGCCTTAATAGAGTCTCTGCACTGGATGCTCTAAGAAGTCTCAAGGTCCTTCATATATATCCGGAGGATTTGACTGTCGATATGGACATCCTCTGGAAGACCCTGCAGGAACACAACATTCATCTTAAATCCATCGCCTTCAATATCGCGTATATGGTCTCAGCATTTCCGGATTATTTGATGTCGTATTCCGGAGTCGAGGAACTTCATCTGAATAACGTGGAACGCCATTGGGTGAATATTTCAAATGATGTCGCAACACTTGCGAACAACTTCTTTCAGGCGCTCGTCGAGAAACATGCAATAACCCTACGAGTTCTCGAGATGAACCTGCTCACGCAGGAAGCTCATCATTGGGGCGAGGGAATTGACCGTCTTTATTACTTGGAAAGGCTTTCTAGCCTGGTGAAGCTAGATATTGATTGACCTGTATACGCTTCAAAGCTCTTGCCTGCAAACACGCTCTGATCTACTATCTGTAGGTTTTATCCGATTAGCCCTTGCCCCTCGTATCCGACTAACCTCGATCTTAAGGACCGCATGCGCCGCCTGTTTAGGTTAACGAGAAATGACCATATCTGAATCTGCGTTATGGACGAAATGTTGTTATTTAAATAGCGATTTTTATTATCTGGATTACGGTATGGATTTGGTGACAGACCTCCTTCCAATGTCCCTCTTTTTCCTCATTCCCTCCACACCTCCTTCCCACCACGAGATAAGAAGTAGTTGGAGTTCTTGCACACGGGCTATAAATTGTAAGGAGATAAATTCCATATTATCCTCGCACACATCTAGCTAGCTCTACTTCGACGCAGTGTCTGACCTCACGAACTAAGATTGCCCGAGGCTGAGTGCTGAGTAGCAGTATAGTTTAAGCTTGCAGTGCCAGCCGCTCCATCGGATGTCATATCTCTTTCAGTTAATAAAACAGAGAAGAGCGGTCGCTTGATATTCTAAAATAACATACATGACATTGGGGTATTACAGTGGGTACGGTTGTAAAATCATCTAAATCGTTCTTTACGTCACTTGATCTGCCCATGTCTTCGCCAAGCACTGCCTAAGAATTCTTCTTATGTCATAGCTATGTGGGCGAATGGGCTTCTGTAGGCTTTGTGGGTATCTTGTAATCTCTTGGTATTGGTCGATCCTCTCGAGATTCAAGAGGAAGTTCAGCGACAGTGCTTAGAGCAAATCGTCGTGGCAGTGATTGGTAAATATTTCTCGGCGCAGAAACTTGTTCTCCGCGTGTCTGTTCTACTTTTGTGTCTTCAGCTTCTTCAGAGGTTCTTTCACTTGTGTTGGAGGGGGCAGGTAGCTCCACTGGCATCATTGCTTCGGGAGAACTGTAAAAAACGGAGTGGGTTGGTTGAGGTTGAGGTAGTTCTTCGGGGAAAGCTGCTGTCTTTGTGGAGGTAGGTATGACATCTCGGCGAGTGAAAGAAGGGGGTATACGTGGGGAGGTGGGTAATACTTTCTCGGACACTCCTGAGAAGTACGATAGAGGGGTAGAAGCTCGAGGAGTTGGAGGTATTATGTCCACCCATAAAGACGGGTCGTCGTAAGGTGATGCACTATCTTCCTCGGACTTCTTCTCTGGTCTTGTCCTCCTGAACCCTTCGATCCTCTGCTTCCAAGCCTTGTCCATATTAGAGCCATATCGACGCAAGGTGTTGATGATAAGGATAGCGTAGATCACTCCAATTCCGAAGATCAGACAGATGAACACCCGAAGGGCGAAATCCTCTCTGGGAGAAGTTGGTGGGATCGGCACCCCAGGTCGGATTCGCCACATGAATGACATGATTGCTGCCACATAAGCCAGAATGGACCTAGTCGATGGTCAAAGTATGAATGCAAAGTGATATTATAGACTGACCAGACGAGCCAAATTGCGGGCATAGCTAGCATAACCCAAACGTTCCAAATCATGTTTTGATCCCGTTGAGCCTCCTGAAGATGTGATCGGTGGGTAAAATATAGAGAGACGTGATTCCACTCACAATAGCCCATTCAGCGGCTCGATAAACTCTTCGCATTCCCGAAAATCTGATTATAAAGAAGCAACCATACAGGAGACTGAGAAGAGCACAATTCAGAGAACACAGCGCAGCGGCACGCGTAAGCGGGTCGTTATTGACCCCCTCTATCTGAAATATCGTCAGTATCCCCCTATGACCGCAAGTATTTTTGAGCCCTCATGTTATCGGGTCAAATTGATCAGTTACTCACGACAGTAATAGCCCAGAAATAATGTTCAAAGTTTTCCACTCCCTCATCAGATTATCAATAAAATGCTCCCAGTTCTTCTTCAATCGCAAATACGCCCTCGGCATCCTCGCCGACTTTCGTCTCTGTATTAGCCCACCTACGCTATCCCTCAACGCCATCTCCTTGATCTCCTCCATTGACAAATTCGCGTCCACGAATATTTGATCGACGCGGGAGAAGTACATGTACGGAAGACGAAGCAGGCAATGAAGATATATTTGTCGCGGAAGGATTCCTGTGAGAAAGATCCAAAGATACAGTTTGAGTGGTATCTCCGAGTCTTGGCCGATGGTGGGCGATTGGTAGATATTCAGTCGAACGACTTTTTCGTCTAGATGTGCAGGGAGGAATGCTTCAGAGAAAGTGGCATACTGTGTGCGTTGGCCGGGGCGATGTCGATGGTGGTCCATGGAGGAGGAAGTGGTGGATCGCGTTTCGGAAACGCTGGCAATAGGATTCCAGGGAATCGACACCGTTTCTCCCTTGACAGACTCGGTTTCATTTACTGCATGCGGTTCTGTCTCGACAGTAGGAGTCGGAGGGCAGTGTGCCGCTTCGTTTGGGGCTTCGAGAGCCATGATTGTAGTGTCCAAAGCATTTCGTCTCTGAGGTTGCTTCGCCTCGCTGGTCAAAGTTTGAATAACAATAGCCTCGGGTAGGCTCGAGCTGGATTGAACTTCTGGTACACCGGTGAGCCTTAAAGGGTACGGTCCTCCTACTGGTGCGCTTCTTCTACTCTCTAACGAGCTTCGAGCACTGCCTTGAGCACCATTCGAGGTCCCATGACTGACCGGGTTCAGTGAGCGTAGCGAGGAGCGGGATTGTCGCTGAGAAAGTGGGCGTTTTGGATGTATGATCTTCTTAGGAGGTCCAATCTCATCCACATTGGTGATGGTATTCCTCCTCCTTCGGTTATTCTGAATGCGTAGCGATATGGACGCGGCGAATGGATCAACAGATTGATACGGGTGGGCGTCTGAAATTGGCGGGGACTCTAAGTGAGCCAAGGTGGTATCGATGATGGGGGGTACCGGAGCATCAGGATGCATGTAGGAGGAAGGTGCGGATGGAGGTCGTCAGTGGATTGGGACAAGAGAACCACACCCATCTTCCGGTATCGTGAGATTGACTTCAGCCTAGCTTTCAGCGCCTAAATGGTGTTGGAAGCACATTAAGTATCATGACAGATCATGTGCGGACAATCGAGTTCCGTCCTAAACGGTGTGGAAGACCGCCAGGGTCGTCCTATATATACTCCAATGCTGTGAAGGATTTTCGAAATGTTTTATTGAGTTTTCTGGTATACACGGAAGGAGACACAGAGCCCGCTTCGACTTTCCTCATCTTCTGGTACGAGATTGATATGAATAAGGGGTTAGAAACAAGGAGCTGACGCGTGGCAGGATTTGTGGGCGACAGACGTGCTGCATTACATTGTGGCGTGATATGTTTGGCACAAAAATAATGAGGCGGCAATCATTTTGAAGGAAGCGCCCAGTGCTACCCCCTTCCATTCTGGTCATCAAGGTTAGCCGAGAGTATTGTCCCTCGAACATATTCATTATCATGATTCTCCACCATCCAACTGCCATCCCGCCCACGCCGTTCCTGGATCAACGTAGAGCTCGTAGCATCAGAGAGGCTGACTGGGCTTTGCGATCTGGTATCACCGACTTCCTCCTGCGGTTGAGCACGATTAGCATCCAGTTCAGCCTCTTCTGAACATCGCTGCAAAGGCGATGCATCTAGCTCTTCCGGTATAAATAGCCCCAAAGCGTCGTTTTGCATCGGGAGTGTATTTCTTGACTCAATGCTTCTCCGAGAATCTGGAGAGCTGTCTCGATGAGGATCAGGTGATAGTCGTTGTCGTGAGTCGGAGAAGATAGTGAATTGACGATGAGGTGATCGAGGTGTCCGCGTCACAGCGTAATACGGGCTCCGTATTTCATTAGAGTCTAAAGGAGTGCGCGGCAACTCAAAGGCCTTCGCGAGTGGACTAGGGAAAGGCGGTGTGTATGAGTAGGGTGGTGTACGCGCTGCTGGGGGCGATGACGATAATCTTGGTTCACTGAACCCTTGAGGTGGGGTTGGCGGTATGATAGGAGCAAAATTGATTGGTGGAGACCGCGTCGTTGGTGTCTTTGGTGGTTCAGCTGGGGAAACAAATGTCGCCTGCTGTTGTCTCCGATATCCTTTGATGCGTCTTGACCACATTCGATCCATTTTGGAGCCGTAGTGTCGGAGAGTGTTGATTATGAGGATGGCGTAAATAAAACCAACGCTGAGGACACAGCAGATGAAGATTCGGAAAGCAGCGTCGATTTTGGAGCCTATTTGGGGGAGGATGACAGCGTTCGGATCTTCTGGACGCACGCGCCACATGAAGGACATGATGCAGACGATGTAGGCGATCATCGACCTTTGGAGTCGTATTAGTCTTTGAGAGGATATAGGTTATGTAAGGAATAAGCTTACCATACAAGCCATATTGCGGGCATTGATAGCATGACCCATACGTTCCAGAACATCGTCTGTTTCTTTTGCGCTTCCTGAGGGAGCTTTCAGCATGCTGCTTTACATCACAGAGCTGGAGTAGACTCACGATAGCCCATTCCGTGGCTTTGTATACTCGTCTCATATTTGAGAACCTGACAATGAAGAAACATCCATACATGAGGCTGAGGAGGGCGGAGATGAGGGACCAGAAAGCCATGTAGCGGGTGATGGGATCGGAACTCGCACCGTCGATCTGAAAGATGGTGACGACACCCCTTAGGAAGTGTAAGATACGGACATAGCGAGGGAAACTCTTACACTCACGAAAGCAACAGCCCTGCAATGATATTGAGGGTCTTCCATTCCTTCAACACATTATCAATGAAGCTCTCCCAGTTCTTTTTGAGCCTTGAATAGGCTCGAGGAAAATTTGTGGGCTCAAGCTGACCATCGGCGCTATCCCATAGCGTCAGTTCCTTCATCTGCTCCAGCGTCAAGTTTGCGTCCAGCAAGATTTGCGTTACCCTCGAGTGGTACATGTATGGAAGTCGAAGGAGAAGGTGGAGGTATATCTGTTGAGGTATGATGATGGTGAGGAATGTTGCAATGTAGAGGCGCAGAGGTAGATCTTTGCTCTGTGCACCAACTATCGGAGTGCTGGTCATACTTGACGACAGCGACTGCTGTCCCCTTTCAAGGTCGGCGGCGAGGGGAGGAGGTTGGATGAAGGAGTCGATAGAAGTTCCGTTGGGAGCTACTGTTGTCATTCTTCGTAGATTTTCAGTGGGTTGGAGCGATTTAGCTACATTGAAGGGTGAACGCCTCACATACTCTGACAATACAGAGCGAGATGAGATGGAGCCCCGTCGTAAGTCAGTCGTGCCTGGCTCCGACGTACGATGGGAAACGCGAAGGCTCGTGGATTCCATGTTCAGGAACGCTCCTGCAACACCTGCAGGTTCCGCTGATTGCTGGTGAGGCAGCGGCAGCTCTTCGTGATGTAAAGCAGAAGGGATCTGCTCCATCTGGCCACGGAAGGCGGGGTCAAAGCCAAGGTCGAGCATACCTTCCTTCGATAATCGACCTTGAGTGGTAGGTCGTTGGAAGGTTGGTCTCGGCCGAAGCCCATACTCAAACGTCGAACGCATGGGTCTCGTGATGTCGAAGTCATAGGGCAGCAGGCTAGGCCCAAGCTCATCAACACTGTTTACAGTTGGTCGTCGACGATTTTGTACTTGAAGAGAGATGGAAGGATTGTATGGGTCTATAACCTCGATGCTGCCTCGGTCGAACTCGTCGCGAAGCGAAAAGCCGGAACTAAAAGTGTGCTGGCGTGGCGGTATCGAGGGAGCTTGGGTAGCATTACCCACAGGGACACCGAGTTCAATGTCGTCCCGTGAGGATTGCATTTTCCGAAGATATGGAATGCGGCAGGAGAGTGTGACGAGGGTTTGATTGAAGGCGGTGAAAGGGTGGGAAGCTTGCTGGAGTTGCTCATTCTCAAGGTCCTTCTGATGAAGAATGCGAATAGTTTGATGTTTGTCGGGAGAGCCAAGCTCGAACTGTCGAGGACATCATGCCAAAGAGTTTTTGGCTCCAGAGAAATGGTTTAGGTGGTTAGGCCGAAAATAAAATTTTCCCGCGGTAGATTTGCCGTTGGGTTCTGAAACGGCAGTATCAATAAGGCTATAGTTGGCCATCACGTTCGCGGTAAGTCCAGAGACGTACAGTCGTATTCAAATGTCAGATCTTCGTTGCTCAATGGAAGATCATTGTGATCAACAACAAATACTCCCTCGTACCAACAGGTGGATTTTGCGTGGCTGTGCTACCCTGTGACGTATTCTTCTTCGCGCCTAAAGAACCCGTGGAAAGGCGCAAAACGGATCGTTACCAAGAGGATCGCAAAGGCTTGCATGACTCGGACTGACTGACTGAATTAGGTATTACTGCAGGACAAGGAGCTTGAAGCTCGTACAGAATATTGTGATAATATCTCTACGGAAGTTCACGGGACAAAGTGTCAGGTGCTCGGAACTCATAATCTACAATAAATAGGCTGTGCTGCGTCTGGATTCTGCTCGACACAGGAGGATCACCGTGAAGACATGGCGCCTCAGGAATACGGTCGTGTCAATTTCTTGGAGAAGCTCAAGATTATCTTCACCCTCTGTAGACTTCGTGAGTTCTATTCTAGTACTATCACCCTTGGTCACTGACCATTCGTTCTCCATGTAGCCATAGTGCCTATAGTGAGACTCTTGCTCTCACCTTTCCGCGACTATGACAGGCATAAAACGTGGCGTCGAGTGATGATGGACTCGGTCTTTCGATTCAGCAGCTCGAGTCTTCGTGTCAATCAGATGCAGTCTTTCATGGGTCAGACGACCGATGTGTACTTGGCTTGGACTAAGAAAGCGAAGCGGCCCGTCTTGATTGACGAACTTGACAGCGATGGAAGGCTCTTGTGGTTCACTGATCGTATAACTTCAGGAAAAATCGTATATTACTTACATGGTATGACATCCATCAGACGACGCTTGAAAGAGGTATCTCACTTAATTGTTAGGAGGAGTGTATCAACTTCCAATGCAAGAGTATGCGCCACCGTTCTGGCTTTCTAACTTGAAGGAGCTGGAAACACAGACTGGCGAAAGTTTTGGCTTCGTAGCCCTCCAATACAGTGAGACTAGCTTCTTCCCTCACATATTGCTCGGAAGAACGTATTGAATCCTATCAGCACTATACCCAGGCGCTTCCTTCCCGACTCAGCTCCGACAAGCCATAGGTGGGCTATCCCATCTCATCTCCGTTGGAATCAAACCAGAGGACATACACCTCATCGGAGAATCAGCCGGTGGCGGGCTGGTCACTCAAGTCCTTTCTCATCTCCTCCATCCTTACAAAGACATCCCACCCATCGCTCTTTCTTCCTCTCTGGGCAGTGCTTTTCTAATGTCTCCTTGGGTCAGCATGACGACAGACGCACCATCCTACACCTCCAACAGCGACAGTGATGTTCTCCCCGGTTATTCTTGGGCATATTTCGGTAGTAACATTTTGGCGACCCTTCCTGAGGATGGTAAACCGTACGTGGAAGCGATAAAGGCACCGGCCGGTTGGTGGGCCGGTGTGGAGAATATTGTGAAAAAGATTACGATCTATACTGGGGAGGCAGAATGTCTGAGGGATGATGATGTCGCGCTGGGCAAGACGTTGAAGGACTATCATGGGGATGTGACGACATTCGTGCACGAGAAGGGCGTGCATGTCGATCCGTATTTATCCCAATCTGTCGGAGAGAGGGAGGATGCGAGGGTTGTGGATCTTATTTGTGGGCATTTTAAAGCTTGAATGTTTAATCGTTAATCAGTGCCCTAATTGGTGTGTTGACCTATCCCCACTCATTCGTAGTTAGATTGATTCCAGCTTTATAAATTCGAAATCAACGGCCATTTACTCTCTGTATCAGACAGTAGCGTGACGGTGAGAGATGTTTAGACACTAAATACGGTATCAGATGGTTTTTATCAGGTCAACGACCAGCATTGAAATACAACAGCTTTCCTCCTAGACTCAATCCTCAAGCGACATGTCTGTGTTCAGCGGAGCTCATGATTTTGTCATAAAAAAAAAGAACTTGACGATCATAATGGCCTGCCAGGTAAACAAACCTATCATCCTTTGAACCATCACCAAAGCTAAATTGAACAAAAGGTATCGACATACTCCGTGAAGCTTCCAGCGAAGGGGCAGCCTTTGACTCTAGAGAGCAAATTCATCATCGCTGTTTCCCTGGAACTAGGAAGCAGTATATAGAGAAGATCATGGAGTGGGCAAGGGCACCTGAGGAGAGTAATCTCTTGCCGATGTTCTGGATGAGGGGGCCAGCCGGAGTTGGTAAACTCTCTGTTGCCCAGGCCTGTGCGGAGAATCTCAAGACAGTCGGCCGTCTCGGTGCTGCTTTTTCTTCACTGTCAGGAGATATGATGACCCGGAGCGCCTCTTCACGACGGTTGCATATCAGCTGGCATTAATCGTTCCCGAGTATCAGATTCTTCTCAACGAAATCATTTTACGGAACAAGTCAATATTTGGGAAGACGATATCATCGCAGTTCCAGTCGTTAATTGTCGAGCCATTCCAGGAACTGGCAAGGAAAGATAAGAGGCTTGGGAGATGGGCGATTCTGATTGATGGCCTGGACGAATGTAAAGACAAAGACGCACAGGTTGACATCCTCAACATTGTTGCATCTGCAGCCAAGTCTGGCTCAGCGCCCTTTTGCTGGGCAATCTTCAGCCGCGAGGAGCCCCACATCATCTCCACGTTTGAATCACCGGACATCAACCCTCTTTGCCGCCGTGTGCTCCTTCCAATATCTCGCGAGATGGACAAAGAAATTGAGCTCCATCTTCGTGGCGGGTTTGAGCACATCCTTCGTCAGCGCAACTTGCTCTCTATGTCTTCCTCATGGCCAACACTGAAAGAAACAGAGCAGTTGGTTAAGGAGGCAGCTGGCTTTTTCCCATACTCTGCGACTATCCTCGCGTTCGTCGATCATCATTCATGGTCTAACTTCAAGGAAACCCTGACCTCCGTCCTTGCATCCTCTACGATCCGATCAGACTCCAATAACATCTCTCCATTCACTGCCCTAGACAGAGTATATACCCTCGCCTTTGAGCGTGTCCCCATGGATCTGCCCCAGATATGCTGTGCTTCTTAGCCTCTCTCTGCGCAAATGCTTCTGATGGATTATACCGATGGAACGTCGCTGTAGTCTCCAGTGGACTTGGTATATCAGAACTCCGTTTTCGAAGCATTTATCAACATCTACAAGCAACTTTATCCTATTTCACGCCCCCACAACTTCCTCCTCCAGAGCAGATAGATCTTGACCGCTCTTGCTACAGCCATCTTCCCCTTTCCGATTCACTTTTAACATATATGACTATGGTTCACGGAGTGGTATCCTTTCGTCACAAGTCCTTTTACGACTATCTTGTCGATCCTGCGCGCTCCTTCAACTTTTGTGTGACCACGCCGGCTGTCCAAACTTATTTATTTGATCGTCTCGTCGAGCAACATCACCACCACTCTTCTACTCTCGCAATGGAGGGACCAAGTATGTTTATTGCCTTGGAGTTCTCTTGTTATTGTTGACGCTGTATTCAAGGCCATTTATTTGATTTGAGTATACATAACTCATCTCGCTCTCTCTCCTGGTCTCACGGAACTGAATTCATCGACTCATGCCTCAAGCTTTATACCTTCAACACAATCACATATAGTCTTCTCGATGGCTATCATACTTTCTTTCTTGCTCTCGACGATGTTCCAAAGAGCTCGTTGCGGAAAGCGGTGGGCCTTAATTATCGTATGCATTTGAAATGTCACGATGATACACAAACGCGTTGGCATGACACACGGCTATGTCGTTGTTGGCGCTTCCGTCAAAATCAAGGGACTTCTAAGAGTAATCTCGGACTCCGAGTTCCTGTGCCTCAACCCAGATTTTTATGACGCTTTCATTCCGCTAAGATTTCTGCAGGTGAGTCGAATCTCGAGTCCGAAACCGTCTGTCCAACTTCACCCAATATTAGCTCGTGGAGAGTTTGGAGGAAATAGGAATTATTCGACCGCATCATCCTCAATTAGGTTCCAGTCGAGCGGCCTCCTTTCTTCATAACCTCTCCGGTCGGAGGAAGACAAAGGGGAAGAGTAGCGGCCAATACAAGGTTGGACATGGCGAGAAGTCCATGGTGTGGTACTGGGAATTCGATACAGAGCGGAGATATTTTCACGAATTCACGACGCTCAGTTTTTCGAAAGCTATGGCGTTGTACAAAACAGAGAAGTTCAAGATGTGGGAAGAATCATGGATGCCACCGGAGGGGTACGAATGAAATCTAGTCTGTCTGATTACTGTATTACTATGTTAAAAGGAGGGAACAAGCTTGCAGTGTTGCATCGAGCTTGGTAGTGAGCCAGGAATGACTCAGGCCGTCATCACTAGTACGTACACGAGAAGGGCGTGGGTGTGCAATGATGCCAATCCGTATTTGTTGCAACCTGTCGGAGAGAGAGGGGAGGCAAGGGCTGTGAATTTGATTTCTGGGCACCTTCAAGCTTGAAAGGCAAATGTTAATCAGTGTCCTGGTTAATATGTTGGTTTATCCTCACTCATTCGTAACTAATCCTAGCTCCATAAGTTCAGTTAATGGACCGATGATTTATGTGCAATTACAATGATGGCGGCATGACAACTTGTAGATATAATTTAGTCCTTTGGATACCAAATATAGCGCCAGATGACTATCAAATCGACGAGCGGCACTCTTAACAGCTTTCGTCCTAGACCCAACCCTCAACCACCTGATCTTCAGATTCCATCCAAGTGTTCAAATTTGCGCTGGCATGTCTATATTCAGTGGAGCTCATGATTTTGTTATCAACAACAACGATTGTCATAACCAGAATGGCTTCGTGGGTGAGCAGACATATCATCCTCAGTTGTCTCATCGCAAAAACTGAATTGGGGGGAAGGTATTGACATTCTCCGCGAGGCTTCTAGCGAGGGGGCAACGTTCGACTCCAGAGAGCAAACCCACCATCGCTGTTTCCCTGGGACTCGAGATCAGTACATTACTGAGATCATGGAGTGGGCAAGGGCACCA
This sequence comes from Leucocoprinus birnbaumii, assembly GCA_027627405.1. NCBI lineage: Eukaryota > Fungi > Basidiomycota > Agaricomycetes > Agaricales > Agaricaceae > Leucocoprinus > Leucocoprinus birnbaumii. The sequence continues at coordinate 36,855 of JANIEX010000260.1, forward strand.
GACAATAGCAATCCCTCGCCGATGTTCTGGATGAGGGGACCAGCAGGCGTCGGTAAATCCTCTGTTGCTCAAACCTGTGCGGAGGACCTCAAGAAAGTTGGTTATCTCGGTGCTGCTTTCTTCTTCGCCGTCAGGAGATACGATGACCATGGACGCCTATTCACGACTATCGCATATCAGCTCTCGACAATCATTCCCGAATATCGCATACTTCTCGACGAGGTCATTTTACGGGACAAGAATGTTGTCAGGAAGAATATATCCTCCCAGTTCCAGTCGTTAATTGTCGAGCCATTTCAGGAGCTGGCGAAGCAAAATAAGATCTCTAGGAAGTGGGCCATTTTTATTGATGGCCTAGACGAGTGTAAAGACAAGGACGCACAGGTTGAAATCGTCAACATTGTTGCGTTTGCGGCCAAATCTGGCTCAACACCCTTTTGCTGGGCAATCTTCAGCCGCGAGGAGCCCCACATCATCTCCACGTTTGAATCACCGGACATCAACTCTCTTTGCCGCCGTGTGCTCCTTCCAATATCTCGCGAGATGGACAAGGAGATCGAGCTTCATCTCCGTGGAGGGTTTGAGCACATTCTTCGTCGACGCAACTTCCTCTTCATGTCTTCCTCGTGGCCTGCTCCAGAGGTAATAGCACAGCTCGTCGAAGCGGCGGCCGGCCTATTCGCATACTCTGCGACTATCCTCGCATTCGTTGATCATCGTTCATGGTCTAACTTCAAAGAGACCCTGACCTCTGTCCTTGAATTCTCTACGAGACGGTCAGACTCCAATGACATTTCCCCATTCACCGCCCTAGATAGATTATATACCCTCGCCTTTGAGCGTGTCCCCATGGATTTGCTCCCAGATATGCTGTGCTTCTTAGCCTTGCTGTGCGGAGCTACTTCCAAGGGAGCATACCGATGGAACGTGGCTCTAGTTTCCAACAGACTTGGAATATCCGAAATTCGCTTTCGAAGCATTTATCAGCATTTACAAGCGACCTTATCCTATTTCACACCCCCACAGCTTTCACCTCCGGAACAAGTCGACGTTGACCGCCCTTGCTGTGAACACTTGCCCCTTTCCGACTCGCTTGAAACATATATAACGGGGATCCATGGATTGGTGTCCTTTCGTCACAAGTCCTTTTACGACTATCTTGTCAATCCTGCGCGCTCCTTCACCTTTTGTGTGACCACGCCAGCTGTGCAAAGTTATTTAATTGACCGTCTGGCTGAACAGCATCACCATCACTCTTCCACTCTTGCGATCCAGGGACCAGGTGTGTGGGCTCACCTCTAGCTCTATCGTTGTTGTTGAAACTGTACTCTAGGCCATCACTCATCTGATTTGAGTACAGCCAACTCGTCTAGCTCTCTCTCTTGGCCTCATGGAACTGAGTTTGTCGACTCGTGGCTCAAGCTTCACATTTTCAACACCACCGCTGCCCAGCTCCTCAGCTTTGGCCATTCTGAATCCTTCATCTCTCTTGAAGATATCCCACAGAATTCATTACGAAAATTGGTGGACCTCGATTATCGCATGCATCTGAGAACCACTCTGATATTGTACAAACACGTTGAATTGTCATATGACAATTTTGTTGTTTGTGCTTCCGCGAAAGGACTTGGCAGAGTAATCGCCGATTCCGAGTTCCTGTGCATCAACTCAAGCTCTTACCATACTTTCGTTCTTGAGAAGTTTCTGCTGGTGGGTCGGGTTTAGTTGCCGGGCTAGACTCTTGGAGGTCATCTAATCAACTTCACTCAAATAGCTCGTGGATGCGATGGAGCAAGGAGGGATTATTCGACCACATCATACTCAATTAGGCTCCAGTCGAGCTGCCTTTTTGCTTCATAACCTTTCAAGAAAGAAGACCACGGGGAAGGGTAGTGGCCAATACAAGATTGGGCATGGCGAGAAGTCCATGGTATGGTATTGGGAGTTTGATACGCAGAAACGATACTTCCATGAGTTCAGAACACTTGATTTTCCGAAAGCTATGGCGTTGTACAGGACGGAGAAGTTTAAGATGTGGGAAGAGTCGTGGGTGCCACCAGAGGGGTACGATTGATTTTAACCGTTTTTTCCTTACCAGTATTCTCTGAAGATTGCTTGTAATGAGTTCTTTTGTGTTTAGAACAAGGAGGATCAAGCTTGCAGCGTTGCACCGAGCTCAGTGAGCCAGGAATGGCTCAGGCCGGATCATGACTTCGAGTATAATGCTTATCTATGGTACTATGACCAATAGTTGGGAAATACGCTGGACATCAGTTCCGATTTTCTGACCTTTACCATGTCATCACCGTTTACATTTCTGCCGGTATGTGTGGGATTTCTAGCGTAGAACTTGAGCGTACTACTAAATGGGTCTTGGGTTCGACGAAGGGCCATGCGTCCGTGAGCGATCATACCCCCGGAAATTTGCGATCTGACTTTTAGAGCCCACCGGGACTCCACCGACGCAGCTAACAATATCTTATAGGCTCTCAGAGTAGTACTATACTACTAGATTAGAGTGTAAATTGTGGAACCTCATTAACTAAGCACTACCCCCACCCCGAGTGTCCTAGAGTATTATCGAGCGAGTCGGGATGCCGGAATAGATCGGATAATTACAATCAGTCATTAGGACTAACTTATCGATACAGAAGAAATCATTGTGTGTAGACTCATCCGAGAAGCCATTGCCAGCAGGGTCCGAAGTGTCCGAATTTCAAGGTAAAGTAAGAGGAACCCAGACCTGATTCTGGTTATTCTGGACACACTGCCAAGTCTGAACGGGATTCCCGTTATTAGTGACGCCGTCGGTCAAGTCCAAGCATAACCCTTTAGACACATGAACGTCATTCCCGTCGAAACTATAGAGGGGAAACAGCGCCCACGTACCTTTGCTCTGTAAGACGATATGCCTATTGCCATCGAAGCGCCAGGTCTGAGCTGGTAGGTTATTGAAGCATTGCCAGATTTTCATATGAACACCGTTGCCTGGGTCTAAAAGTCAAAGTCGGAGTCGCGTTGGTTCCTGTAAGAGGGTAATCCGGGCAGGGGAGGACTCACTTGATCCAGCATCGAGACAGAAGTTCGTGTTCCTCAACCGAACCGAAGTCGGGCCGTTGGTGTGGAAGTCCCAGTCCTGGGCGTTGGAGCAGTTACAGTCGTAGCTGATTGAAGAAGTGTAAGTGTCGGGAAAGCAGAATCAGAAGATTAGATTGAGCGACGAACATCTGAACGACAGTCCCATTCGCTAATTTGGCCCCTTGGACATCAAGACACTTGGGGCTACTACCGATATTGCACTTCGGACCGCCTGCGGGAGGCTTCACGATTTCAGTGAATACACCAAACGCGCTTTGAGACAAGGCAAGAGTGATGAGTACGACTTGAGCGAAGAGTTTCATGATGGCTGGCTGGCGAGCGAACGAGGAGAGAGAAAAGTCTCGAGACGCTAGAAGAAGTAGAAAGTGGGCGCTTTTATGACAGAACTAGTGGTCTTTGCTCGTCTGACGACATAGTACATGCTTCCTTGTCTCAGGTACAAAGGTCGTAGTGGAGAATCCACACCAGAGCAAATCACCTATCCCCAAATGAATACAAAGCTCTAGGCCATCACTGGCGAGAATCCAAGACTTTTAGGCTTCATCTTCGTGTCACCGTGGGTCCACCCAGTTTAGGGAGTTATCTCAGCTGATCAGCTAGGATGCAGATCAGGAGGACACAGGTTTCGAATTCAGCGTAATCAGCGGGTCGCGGGTAGACGGCGTATTAACGCCGAGAGTTTCAGACGAAGACCGGGGCACCGAGGGTTCTAGGTGCCATAGTTGATCGACGCGGCGGTCAATGTCCGTGTACCAGACCCTTCAAGCGGAGGTCGGAGTGAAGAAAGACTCGGAGCGAGGTGGTACATTGCATGTATGCCGACAAACTTAAGTTTGAATGCTGTGTGCTTTGCATCATCGGTTCAGGCGGTGATGCTATTTCTGGGAGGTCGACGTTCTGGGTAAGGTGATTTCCGAGTTCAGACTCATACAGTAGTGCGAGTGAGGCCGTGATGGATTTGCCGCTGAGGACTCGGATAACAGTTTCTCGGTGTTGTTTCCGTCGGCGAGAAACGGGCATCTCGGCGTAAGAGGGCAAAATTGAAGACAGGAATTTTCTTATGTTATGCGAAAGGTGAGCTCGCTCTGTGCACCGTCATGAAAAGCGATTTGTCATACCCAGTGTTCCCATATCATTCCGAACGAATTCCGGTCGTCTGAGAGACGCGCGTCAACGGGTGCCGGTGGACGATCATCACGATTCTTTGCATCAAATCCCGGGCCTCAGCCGACGGCAACTGCCAACGACATATACATCCCTGATTTTCTCAGCTGCACGAGGCTATCATTCGCCCACTCATTCATCCAGGTAGGGAAGGCAGGAGATACTTTATCCCAGCCGAACAGCGTACTCCTACTCCTACTCTTAATTTTAACTTTTTGGACACCCGGAATCCGAAATGGGCGCGGATTCAAGTGATTAGAGCACCGAAGAGCCCGTTCCGAACTTGGTCGTAAAGCAATTTGGATTCTGGGTGAAGTTTGTAGTTTCCTCTAACCCCGGCGGTTTCCCCGCAGAGTCGAACCGAGGGTGATCCAGAACGAGGGTGCACCCTACATAGTATACGAAGTTTCAAAAGTTGTTATTACTGGGCTGGGAGGGAATATCAATGGCAATGGGTGAAGTGATGGCGTATGTCGGGAATTGGCTTGAAGGAACGTGCGCCCGCCGGGTGAACGGTTAGTGGATAGTGGATAGTGGAGGCGAGGAAGATAGAGTTGTATATTTAGATTAGATTAACAGGCTGATAAATTTTCTTTTTAAGCGGTGGCTTCTGGCGCGACGACCGTTGTCAGGAAATTTGCTGGTAGCGACCTAGAAGCGTTGATCGTAATTAAGTGAAATTAGACTCTCCCCCCCGCCTGCCAGGTTGTGATTACTTTGGTATCTCAGTGCCATACTACGAGGTACGAAGTAGGAGGAGATTAGATAGTGAGTAAGGATGTGGATTATGGATGGCTGGAAGTGGTGGGGAGGATGACTCGGAGTCGATTTCGGGCGACTCAGCGGGGGTATAAATGAAGGTTCCTTCCTTCTCAGAAGCCTCAGAGGAAGGAAGAGTTGATTTTCGGGAAGCCCGATACGTCCGACCTGGCAGTTTATGTTGAGCTAGTCTTTATGGATATCAGTCCTCAGACTCTCAGAGCCTCGTAGCGGACTGAGCTACACCGTGACTATGAGTTTCCTCCCTCTGCCGTGGGTACATCATCATCATCAACTTGGTCCTCGTTCGTGTAGTCAAAACATATCCACCACCTCGGCTCCCTACATTCCCTACATATGTACCCAACAAAACACGAGGATATCGTGCACGAAATCCAAAAATAAAGATAAGATGTCAGTTATTCAATTGGGGGGTACGTAACAGATAGATGATGAGAGATGTCAATCTCGAAATTTTTGATGTGATGGGATGCGATGGGATGTTGGGAGGCTGCCACGTAGTGATTGGTGATGGGGATCATATCATCTGTTGGTTTGGTCGTCTGTGAGTGTTCAGGAATCTTAATCAGGAATCAGGAT